>JAPFBL010000215.1:0-85000 GCA_026182355.1 Hermatobates lingyangjiaoensis | reverse complement strand
TCTTTAATCATTAAATGACTGCAGCTAATATGAATTAACATTAATGGTGTGCCTGAAATAATAATAATTAATATATTTTATTGGACACTCTCGTTTAGTGTTACATGGTGAAATTCAAAACAGTTCTGGGTAAGTAAATAATAACCATCGGGGAAATTAATGAAAGTTTTTTTTAAATACATAAAAATTTTTTTTTCAGTTCAGTGTCACGTGTTCATTCAGACTACAGATGTTGTTAAAATCCACATACTATTTTTCTTTGTAAAATAATTTGTTATGTAATATTTAGTTTTTCTGTTTCAAAATTTATACTTCTGCCTATGAAAAAGGTTTTAAATACAGACCGAAACCTTGGCAATGAGAGTTTAATTTGAACCTGAAGAACTGACCGAGTCCCGATAAACTTTATTTTCTTTATATATATAGTTCAATATAGAAATAGAAACATAGAGAAATCAAAAGAACACACTTACAGTCTCTAATTTTCGATTTGAACCGTCTTCAGGTGAGATAATGGAGGGAAACCAAGCGCACTGCTTCAGAAACGGTTGGAGACCCTCCGGTTCAAACCAAAAATTAGAGACTGTAAGTGTGTTCTTTTGATTTCTCTATGTTTTTATTTCTATAATGAACTAACTTATCCATTTTGGATCGTATTTCCAACAAAAAAGTATTAAGTTTGAGATTTAAGTGAAATTTCTTTAGGATTACGAAATGAAAAAACCATTGCTCTAGGTGGAGTTTGAATACAAACAAACACTGGAACTTCAATTAGCAGGTGCTGATTAAACCTGAGGAAGAGTACTTATAAAGTACTTATAAGAACTACGTTATTTCTTATAAAATAGACTCTTTCTATTTGGCTAACCTTTCTTTATCATTTTTGATAACATGAGCTCTATATTATAACTAATTGTACAACTATAGAGATAACCAGTCTGGCATTAACTTTAAACAAGTACTTCAAGCGCTTAAGTATTTTTCTCTTTGGACAAATATGAAAGAAAGTTGATATTTTAATTTAAATAGAATGACTTTCTTATAAAGATAGACGATCACAAACTCAGATACCAAGAAGTACTCCACTCAAGTAAAAAAAACTTTACGACCCTACTAAAATTACATAGCTCTTCTTTTACAGCCTTATTTACAACTTCATCTCTACTGTTATTAAAGCTTTAATAATTACTCGCAAGTTTTTGCTGTTAAGAACTAAAGTCATTGCTTCATAATTACCTCCCTATTGTCTTCAACCGTTTATATCCATTAATTTAATTAAATATTACTAAATTAATTTTAACAAAATCATTTTTTAATTGCAAAAAAAAATATATTTTATTATGAAACACAGTAAAAAGTTTTCAATGTAGATTACTTATCCATAAATTACTTTTCTATGAATTGTATACAGTATATTTATTAAATTTTTAAGAAATGGGTTGTCAAGTATAACTTAATTAGTTAAAAAGTCGTGGTAAATAAAAAGAATATCAGTTAAGTTATTTAAAATGCATAAATTTATAAAAATAGTTAACTATTTTTATAATATATACCTGCTTATTTTTCATTTGAATGATGAACTGTTTGAATGAATATGAACTTTGACACATAAATAAACATGTATTTATTTAATTCAAACTGTTTAGTTTGAATAAAATAATGCGACACATAGAAAGGGCGTAACAATGGGACTTACTTTTCAAAATTTCTATCGTTATTTGACGAGCTTCAGCTTGAGAGATTTGATACTACGAACTAATTTCCTGCTAGCAAGGTTCAACTGACTTCCCTCTCTCTTTTCTCCTGAAGACATATTACCTGAAAATTTGAGTTTGTTAGAGTGTTGCTCTTTAACAAAACTGTTACCCTTCTTTGATTTTGAACTTGTGTATATTTATATATACCTTTTTTTTAACATATTTATTTATGAATATACAACTACGCATATCTTGCGTAACAAGAATATGTAGTAAGAGTAACAAAAAAGGCTTTGATATACAAGAGTAAAGAATGAAACCCACTAATTCAACTTTTCACTTCGTTTCTTGATTGTAGTAGATTATCATAGCAGTAGATCCCTCCACCATCTTCTCTTGAGTCGTTTTGGGGGATTCTAGAAAGGTGAGGAAGAAGCGAGGTTTTGTACCAGTGGATTTGGGTGAGAAGAAAGTTTGGCATAAAACGCCTTGTAACTATCAGAGGCAGGATTTTGTATAAATGTGATTTTTAGATCTCTATGAAGAGTGTGATTTGTGATATAATAAGGAGTATTAGCGATAGTACAGAGGATTTTAGATTGCAGTGACCGTATTTTATAAATGTTTGAAGGTTTTGCACAATTCCATAGTTCAAGTCCGTAAGTCCAGATCGGTTTCAGTAATGTTATATATACTATTTCAGAAAATGAAACATCCATTCAAGCACGGTTGGAAACGATTCAGATAAAACAAACAAAATCATTATATAAAGACACTTACAGTTTTTAGTTTTCAACTTTAATTAGACAATAAAGGGTTTAGTTGTATGTATAAAAAATTAGAAAAGGTAAGCAAGAGATTATCTATTTTGAGTTAATTTAGTTTGTTGTTTGGTTAGTAATTTGTTTATATTACACTTAAAATCTCTAATTTTTGGTTGAACTGACATCAGAAGAGAAGAAAGAGGAAAACCAAGGGCATAGTGTTCGTAAGTTGGTTACGAACTCGTACAATAACGAAACTATGATGTGATTAGTGTCCTCTATTTCTACTCTCTTGACATCTCTTCAACGGAAAATTAGACACTGTTAGATGTGTGTGTCTTTTAATTGTTTATTTCTCAAATTATTTTTGAAGTTATGTACATATATATTTCATAACACAGAGTAAAATATCATCACACCCCGATGATGTTTTCATTGACTGTTTCCTTTTCACGGCACTACATTCTCTCTAGACAGCAACAATTATACTGTCTAAATATTAAACGTAAGCCCCAGTGTATGTTTTCATTCATATTTACTTCATGTTTATTTACGTGAAAAATAAAACCAAATTTTTTTAGTCTCTGAAAAAGACTAAACTCTTTCAACCATTAACAAGCAGTCTTAAGTGTGACATGACTCTCTCTCATAGTCAGTTGAGATTTGACTCTGACGTTTATATATATATATATATATATATACATGTGTATGTGTGTGTGAGTCTGTGTATACAGTCAACTGGTCGGTTACCTGCCGTTGCGTCTCTAGCGTGCTTGATCGCCCTTCTTCTTTTGTTTTGAAGACAGATTTCCAAAACTTCCTGATGACGAGGCAATCGAAATATAGTAGTGAGTTTCTTCTTAATTTCTGTGTGTTCTTTTTGTTAATATAGTATATGTATATATATATATATACAAAATTCACAGAAAAGAGAATATTAATGCTTATCAGTACTGATAAATAAGAGTATAACGTAGTTTATGATAGTTTTTTTTATTGAGGTTTTCTATTATTAATATTATACTAAATGAAGGTTTTTTAGATTTAAAATAAATAAACAAGTTCGGTTGGTTTCAAAAGTGCTGTTATTAATGGAAATTACATGGCGGAGATGCTAAAACATGGTAAATTATGAGAAGTGGTTTTTATCTGGGGCAGTAATGGGAGAAGGGGTGGGGGGTGTAGAAGGTTTAATAAAGAAGTTGCAATTCGGAGAGCCCTGTTATTGTTTGTACGGTGGTGGGCTAGAGGAAGGGGGGGGGGGCGAAAAAAAGTTAAAGTAGGAAAAATGTAGAATGGGAAGGACAGAGGGAGGGGGCAAATAAGTCAGAGGGTGATTTAGTAGTAGGTCTCATGCGGCAGCCTTATTGCGGGGGCAGCTCGATAAAACCTTCCTCGGCACAGACGCCGATACGTCTTTATTTTCGGGGTTTTCTCTCATTGAAATTTAGCGAGTCCACCCCGCTATCGGCAGAGGTATTAATTTACTGCCTGCTAGAAGGGTGTGCGTATAGGGCTGCAGGGGGGGGGGGGGATGGTTCTGTAGACAGACGTTAAATTTCCATTAGGAGTTAACGCTTTCAACGGACTTTTGACTTTCGACGTTGAGTCAAAACTTCTCTTCGGCATGCCCACTTACTTCGCTTTTTTTTTTTTTGTTTTTCAAACTCAACTATACTGCATAAACAAAAACTTTCCTATCAATATATTTTGAACCTCTTTCAAAGGAGAGTCATTAACTGCCCATTGAAAAAAGGTTACACTTTACATACATCAAAATCCATTTACGTTAAACAAATTAAATTAATAAAGTTATACGCTATGAGAAATCAATCAAACTATATATTTTAAACAATATATAAATAACTATTATTTATGATTAGAGAGGAAAATAAACATTGTCTCCCCACACAAAAAGGATTTAATCACACTAAGTTTCGAACACTTAGTGTTAATCGTCAGGTTTCATCTGCCTCAGTAAAGTGATGTTGATGTAACAACACCTTACTGAGCGAGATGTAACCTGACGATGATGTAAGTGTGATGAAATCCCTTCAGTGTGGGAAGACTTCATGTTCCTTGTCTCTCACATCATAAGTAAATACCACACTGTAACTGCTTGCATAGCTTGTGAGTGAAATATTATTTATTCCGAGCATAAATCTAGTGAATTTATCAGATTACTTATTGTCTTTAGTAATATTTTACGCACATAAATTTCTTATCTATTAGTAATAGTTATTTTACCAAATCAATTTCAAAAAATAATGTAAAGTAATTTTCACTTGTTTTTTTTCCAACTCCCGCCCTTATAGAGGTTTAACTTCTTTCAAGCTATCAAGTGTGGCTCATTTTTTATCTATTTAAAAAATGCTTACACTTTCCTGCATGCAAGCTACTTATGAAATGAACAAATCACAATGACCTACCCACTGTATTTAATTGTATTTAATCATATACCCATCATATAATCATATAATCATTGTATTTAATCATATATTGAGGATTCTTACACTTTATGATGATGTAATATTTAATATAACTATATTAACACTAAACACTAAAGAAAATTTAAAACTGAAAAAGTATATTCATTCTTATTTTACATTTTTCAACAAATAAAATTACAAATTATTGACAAATCATAACACATCTTCTATATGCGTTTATATTTGTTATAAAAAAACTTTGAAACATTCAATCAATAACGTTTCAAAATTTATGGGTGGAATGGATTGAATAAATTATTAATACAGTAAACAAATATGTTATACACTGTAACTGCTAGCGACAAATTTCTTGTAAAATGGGGATTTTATCTACAGCGTGCATTTCTTTTGGATAGTTAAATAACTTATTTATTGAATAACATAAATTATTTGTACTTGAAAGACATAGTTCCATCGTAAACATCAGTACATCTAACATTTTCTTGTTTAATACTTCACTTATCATCATGCCTTTATCGAAACAAATCCGGTTATGATGTAATCGAAATCTGTTTTTCCTCTTTTCTCCCTTTCTGTACACATCAAAGCTAGATTATACATTTTGTCCCTACTCATTGAGACTTGCCTTTATGAAAGGCTCAGTTAATGGCACAGGGTGCAAAATAGGGGTTGAAGAAACTGATTTACAAACTTTCATTTTTGTGTCTCCCTCCCTCACTCATCCCAATATTCAAAGGACAGCCATGCCGAATCCATTACTATCATATTCTAGATCAGTGGTTCTCAACGTGGTCCACATGGACCCCCAGGGGTCCACAGAGGATTACTGGGGGTCCATGACACGTGGTTAGAGCTCTATGTTAAGTTTAAATGAATTTATCAGCAAACCAAAAATAAACCAAAGCGTAATAAGCTTTGGCCGTACAATATTCACACATAATTAAAATATAAGACTCAATATCCTCGTCAGTTTGTTAAAATGTTCCAATGTTTTAAAATTTTCTATTGCACTTCTCTTTATTATACATTCAAAATTGATTCTGTTAGAATTTATTTCAGGGCTCTTTATAAAATGTTATTGAAGAAATATTTTGTTATTGTTTTAAAAACATTTTTGTATTTTCGCATGCGTTGTAGATGTAATGAAATTATTTCATAATTAACGATTTTCATTTACCTAAAAACAAATATTTATTTATAACTTTGTATAATTATGTTTTTTAAGTATCCGGGGGAAGTGAGGGTCCACAAGTAGCTTTTAGGGGGTCCACAAGTTGCTTTTAGGGGGTCCAAAAGTAGATTTTAGGGGGTCCACACGTAGCTTTTAGGGGGTCCACAAGCAAACAAAGGTTGAGAACCCCTGTTCTAGATGAAGAAATGAATTTTTCCATGTTTCGCAACAATATTACTTCAACAATAAAATAAATTTATATAAATATATGCTTTATATATATTCTGGAAATTATTATTTCTCCACACAAAAAAGTTTATTATAAAAAACTAACAACACGTTTAGAACACTTGATGTTCTTCTTCAGGTTACATTTGCTCTGCTGGGGTGGTTATTCAGTAAGTCCTTACTTGGTCTCACCCACTGAATAACCACCCCAGTAGATGTAACCTGAACAAGAACATCAACTGTTTGAAACGCGTTGTTAGTTTTTTATAATGAACTTTTTTATGTGAAGACATAATAATTTACCCAATATGAGTAAATACCACACTATAACAGACTGCACAATTCATGGATATGCTTTATATTATGATCCAACTGCCAATGGGTCTTATAACGTATTTATTTGTAAAATTTATTAAAAAAAAAATTAATTATGGTAAGGGTTACCTTGGGTTGCACCTTCAGAGAACTTAGTCTTCCTCTCGCTCTCTCTTGAAGATAGATTTTCTGAAAATTAGAGTTAGTTTCTTTACTCCGTATGTATTATTTGTCTTCGTTTTACCCACCTTCTACTGCATATCTGAATTTCCTTTTTAAATCTTTACTACTTTTTTTCTTCTTCAGTTGTACTTGTTATATGATTTTCCTTTTTAAATATTTACTACTTTGATTTCTTCTTCAGTTGTACTGCTTATCTAAATATCTTTTTTAAATCTTTACTACTTTTTTTCTTCTTCAGTTGTACTATTTATCTGAATTCCCTTTTTAAATCTTTACTACTTTGTTTTCTTCTTCAGTTGTACTTCTTATATGATTTTCCTTTTTAAATCTTTACTACTTTTTTTCTTCTTCAGTTGTACTGCTTATCAGAATTTCCATTTTAAATCTTTACTACTTTTTTTCTTCTTCAGTTGTACTGCTTATCTGGATTTCCATTTTTAAATCTTTACTACTTTGTTTTCTTCTTCAGTTGTACTGCTTATATGATTTTTCCTTTTTAAATCATTACTACTTTGTTTTCTTCTTCAGTTGCACTGCTTATCTGAATTTCCTTTTTAAATATTACTACTTTTTTTTCTTCTTTAGTTATTATTTTTTAACTCAGTTATTTCACATGTTATAAAGTTCATTGAGTGATGTAGGGCCGTGGAAGCTCGCCTCCGCGAGGTCCACTTTGGGCGTATTCTGGAAGTTGTGTTGTCCCTCTCCTTAGCAAGGACTTGTACTCCCGAGATACAGGAACAGAGCTTCGGAGTAAAAAAGGCATCAGCCTACTTTGTGATAAAATGTTTGTGGCCAAGGGCTCAAATACGCCATATTATATCAAAACAAGTAAACATCGATAATACACTAGAACACATCGAAGTTGATGTGTGATTGCTTTTGCAGTTTTCACAAATGAGCCTTTCTGTTTCTTAAAATTTAATTATTAAACAGTCAAATAGAAACTAGAAATAGAAATAGTTAGGTAGCAGTGGCCGTTCCGAAGGGAACATAGGGCAAAGATTGTACCTTTCTGACGCTCCATAATGAACATACTGCATTGAAAATTCTAAACGTTGCCTAACTCAAGTGTATGTAAAGCAGGGGTCTTTAACAACCACCTGACATCTTATAGGCTCGGGACCAACGGCTTTACGTCCTCCCCGAGGAACTATGTGCTCATATTTTTTTCTCTTCCTCCATGAATAGATCAAGCATTTGAGTATCGAATCCTCTTCTTCCAGTCTAGAGATGAGCACGTAAGACACTGGGATACCTTGGCCTCCAAAATAATTGCCTAAGTCAAATGTTTAAGTAAATTTAAAAAATTCAATAAAAGATAAACTGTTATTCCAAGATGAGTTTTCAGTTTTAGAGCTATATTGTTTTTTGGAATGAACAGAATTTATTGAAAAAATTTATAACATACCAATTTAGTTAGATGTTGTTCTCAAAGTTTAATTCTTTTATACTTAGCCTCTTAGGCTAAAAAAGAATAATTGAATTCATAAAATGTACCATAACGCCTCGTTTCTCCCAGGTAACTTTATCAAAAAAAATGGTGCTATTTTCGGGTTCAATTTCATTAGGATTCATGAAACGCAATGCCCTGTATCAGATATAATAGTGTGTGATAGATTTCACAAGCAGACATAAGTGCAAACTTATACATTATTACAAAACTACCCTTGGTAATTATTGGAAAAATCACATGTATTTATCTTATTTTTAGTTTATGAAACCCTCAGTTTTATAATCCTAAAATTTCAATACTCTAGAGTTTCTACTTCATGAGACAAAAAAAATATTATATAAATCACATTTTGGCCAAAAAGAAAATTAATTTTCTTTTGATGCAATATTGCTTAAAAATAATAGTGGAACATCTATATTATAAGAGATATTTTCGTATAAAATATAATATTTTATCCATTAAATGGATAAATATAACTTTTTATCCATTATTATTATTATACACCTGCCCACATGCACACAGGCATCATCGAAAAAAAAGTGTACAAATTTTGAAGGACTTAAAACTTATAAATAGTCAAAATCTTGAGAACAATTTTTTTAATGATTATTATAATTTACTCATGAAAGGGGTTTTAGACACCTCAAAATCATTAAATAACTCGATTTTTTTTTTACGATACTTTACTTATAAAGAGTAGATGTATTAGTTCATGTAAACCATCAAAATCTTAAAATCGATTTCTTTTATGACTGCCATATTTTATATAGTAAAGAAAAATATTATTGTGATGTCAAAACATGTAAACCGTCAAAATCTTTAGATCAAATTTGTTCATGATCGCTATAGTTATACCTATTCATACAAAATTGTTTCATTCTGTTAGATGTTAGTTTTGTTTGATGAATTGCTAATTAAATATGAATAGCCTAATGCGTTCCAAGTCCCCAATACCTACCCGAAATTCACTTGATAAATTAAAATAACCAATATAATACTGAGGTAAAATGGATAAACCAACAAAAGTCTCCACACAAATGAAGTTTTATTCAACGCGTTTCGAACACTTTGTGTTCATCATCAGGAAGACACCAAGGTTGGTCAAGTGAAAACAACTTGTTTTTGTTTTGTTGTTTTCACTTGACCAACCCGTCAGTACCACATCCTTGGTGTCTTCCTGATGATGAACACAAAGTGTTCGAAACGCGTTGAATAAAACTTCATTTCTGTGGAGACTTTTGTTGGTTTATCCATTTTACCTCAGAATGAGTAAATACCACACCATTACGGATTGCACAACTAATGATTTAACCAATATAATAGTTTTTACACATATTAATACAATTGTAATAAGCTAGAGATAAATTATAAAATTATATAATAATATTTAATAATATGAAAAGTAATATACCTTTGGATTTGCGCGACTGAATAGGAGATCAGGAGAGATGGTACGGAGAAGGACACAAAGGTTTCGTAACTGCAGAAACGTACACGCGTTCAACATACTTAAAACTTTAATTAAAATTACAAATTGAATAGAAAAATCATTTTTTTAACTTTTATTAACATTTATTCATAATTTTGGAAACTTCAGAACATGTATCATTGTTTTTACTTTTCTGTTTTATATTTTTTGCATTTTATTTTTCACATATTTTGACTGCTATCGTTTGAGATAAGTTTCTTATTGTTTGAGGGAATGCCCGGATTATGCCTGGGGGCAGGCATTGGCAAATGTGGTAACGATTAGAGAGAATTACTCTCAAGCAAGATAAAACAAAGCTGTAAATCTTAGAAGAAATTCTGGGATCTTGAGAAAAAGCCAAGAAAAAAAAACTCTATATTTTAGAGGTATGCCTACGTTTGAGAGATGAAGAAACGAGAGTGCACTTTAATATTTTACGACTTCATTCATCTCATAATAACGAACATGGTTCGTAAAGATGAGGCAATTTTTTCTAGAATGATTCCTCGTAAGATGGAAATTTCATAAGAAGAGGCCTTCTTATGAAGAGGTACCACTGTACTTTATATTTAGTAAACGAGAAAGGACTTGGGAACCTCAAAACATGTAAACCGTTAAAATCTTGAGATAAATGCTTTTCATTGTTTCTATACTATACATATAAAAAAGATTTTAGGGACCTCAAAACATGTAAACCGTTAAAATCTTGAGATAAATGCTTTTCATTGTTTCTATACTATACATATAAAAAAGATTTTAGGGACCTCAAAACATCTAAATCGTTAAAATCTTGAGATAAATGTTTTTCATTGTTTCTATACTATACATATAAAAATGATTTTAGGGACCTCAAAACATGTAAATCGTTAAAATCTTGAGATAAATGCTTTTCATTGTTTCTATACTATACATATAAAAAAGATTTTAGGGACCTCAAAACATGTAAACCGTCAAAATCTCGAAATCAAATTTTTTCATGATCGCTATACCTTATAGTAAAGTAAAAAGCCTTTGCAAACCTCAACACATGTAAACTGTGAAAGTTATGAGACAATTATTTTCAAGATTACCATTCTTCTAGCAAAGTAATATGATTACTGGTACTATTTCTGGATTTAAAGTCATATAATTATGATAATGTAAGAACTGCGGCTGTTCACAAATAATTTTACTATAAAGGAATGATTGATTTGTAAATAGCTTGAAATTAAAAGAGTTTTTATTCATTATTATGAATATGCACGATAATATAATATCAAGTTTTAATTTATATAATTAATTAAAATTTAAAATCGAAATGGAAATGATTACTAAGTAGCATACAGTGAAAACAAACATTTTACTTTGCTTATTTTGCAATTAACTTAAGCTTGACTAAAGTGAATTAATATTTTTGAAATAAAAACACTTTTAAAACGAAATAAGTTATTGAATAAATTACTATGAAAGTAAAAAAACATGGTTTTCCATTTGACATTACTGAAATTCATTTTTATACTTGAATTATTTAATAATTTCAAGAAATATCATTTAAAATCCGAGAAATGAAAGGAAAATGAATTACTAAATTTAAAGGTAAGATGGAATAAAAGTGTATTAAATACGTTTAGAGTTACTTCTATATAAATGTTTAAAATATGATAATAATGTGCCGGTGATTTTAAAAAGAAAAATGTGTTTTGTGCATTTAAAATGATTTTTCTCATTTAAAAGTTAAAGCTGTAATAGAAATAAGTACATTTGCTAAATCCTTAATTATTGCTGTGTGAATTAATAAAGGAAGTTTCATTTTTCTACGATGAGGATTGAAGTAAAAATTCTGTACCTCTCTTCTCACCTTCCTCTACTACTACATGTAATATCCCCCCCCCCTCTAGGTAACATCTTTTCTCACAGATATTTTAAACACTGTCGTCCTACACCCGAGACTTTTGACACGAAGCAATGTGACACGAATAAAATTGCCTCACCTGTCCTATTATCAACCCAAAACATCATTTGACTTCAACTTTTATCAACCAATATTACCCTCATTTCCTTTTCCAGTTCTTGTACATCCAGCAAATGCGTTTATCGTCTGGATGGCACAAAATGCGATTCATTCTACGCGGGCCTTACTTCCACTTCACTTAGCCGCCGCGTGAATGGCCACAGGTCAATCGTTGGTCAATGCAGCAAGTTGCCTGTTGCTACCCATGCTAATATTACGCGCTTCTTTTCAATGAGTGCTTAAGGATCCAAATTCTGAGACAACTTTCCAGTGACTACACTCAAACCACATAAGGTCTTCTGAGCAAGCCTTCATATTGTTATTGGGTGCTAGAAATACTCCCTGTCTTAATTAAATTAGATAGTTTTGTTTATTTTATGTTAACTAATTTTTAGTACAATTTTTTCTTAGCTTTCTAAAAAATGTTTTTTTTTAATTATTCACACTTGAACACTCTAAAGTTTGTTACTAATTTTTTTTCTGTTGAATTTTCATTCTTTCTCACTTAATTTAATTTCATTTTAAGTTTTAATTTATGATTTTATCGTTGTCACTTTCTTCTCTTTCCTTTCTCTTTTAAACTTAATTTCTACTCTCATTTTTTCATGTATTCCTTGCTTAAACATCTTAAACTGTTCAACGATCGTAAGGTGGCTACACTGTGTGTCAGTTTGTATGGTCGGTAAACTCTTAATCGTCTCCCACACTTGTGCTTCTTCCTCTCCTCTCCTGAAGGCGACAGAAAGACCAAATTGTGATTCAGAATTGTGAGTATTAGTCTCTTTTTCGTTTTTCTAGTTGAAACATTAATAATTTATATATATATATATATATAAACTCAAAAATTGTTATTGACCTCTTCTATTCTATTCACTGTTTCGTTATTGAGGGCTAGGTCAAATAAAAGAAAATAAACTCCTTTCTAGGCCGACGTTTCGATGTATTTGTACATCATCTTCAGGGCTAAAATTAGAGTAAGACTATAATACATTTATCAAAACAATCTACAACTCACAAAGAGAAACAACACACACTTTTGTTAAACCAACAGATACATACAAAAGGTTATTTTATAATCAGAGTTGTTGAGTACACATCTATTTAAAAGTGTCAGACAAAAGGAAATTAGTTTTACCTTGGAAAGTGTGCTACTAGTTATTTACGTTACATGAGAACATGTATTATAGCCTTACTCTAATTTTAGCCCTGAAGATGATGTACAAATACATCGAAACGTCGGCCTAGAAAGGAGTTTATTTTCTTTTATTTGACCTAGCCCTCAATAACGAAACAGTGAATATATATATATATATATATATATATATATATATATATATATATAAAGATTTCACATAAATACGTGAAATAACAATCAATGATGAAACACAATATGAAATGGGAAAACAAGACAAAGATCTTTCAAACGTAACAAGTGGTCTTCGTCAGAGTCGATGGTTTCCCATTTCATATTGTCAGGACTGCACAATCTGCAACCTCCTGACGTCAGTGTTGCCAAATAAATAAACTTACCTAAAATAATTAAAAAATCGGCTAAAAATATAGCATACCCTGCAAATATTCGGCTAAATTAAATAACAGGAAGAATTTAATAATGAATAACTATGAAAATAGTAAAACACCATAAATAAATAGAAACGAACTTGAATTATATATCTTACAGTAAAAGTTGTAATGCATCGAACAAATCAGACGCTGTCTCCTCATATTGATGGTTTGCATAGTGAAGTGTAGGTTTGCACAGTTCCTATGGCGTTCACAAATAGCCTCTGGTAGACTTAATTTTATTGCATTTGTTGTGACGTCGAAGGCGAGCCTTTGTTTTTAGTAACAAACTCAGCATTCCTAGTTGCAGTTGTTTATTAATTTCGGTTTTAATATGTTCATGTTTATATAATTTGTAAAAATTTGTGGAATGTTATATGCTTAAGTGAAGTTATTGTTTCCCCTATTCAAATTTCTTACATCTGTAAGTTTTATTATTTCTATTTGTTGTAATATTCCATTCGCTGTAAAAATGTATTGTTTATATGTGTCATATTGTGATTATTAATGATTTTGTGCGTCTTTTATATGTTGCAAGACAATGAAAAAGGTTTAAGGAAAACCCGATACGCTGGTTTTTGAGAGTTTGATTTGAACCCAGATTATTGACGAAAACCTGACTAAGATTTACTTCGATATATAAATATATATATATACTTCGAATAAAATGAAAGGTCCGTGTGAACAATAAACACTTTAACACTTTAACTTCTTCCCGATGACGACGGATGTCGAAATATCGAAGTGAGTTCTGTAGTGTCTTTCTGTGTTCTTTTCTATGTGTTAATATATTATATATATATATATATATATATATATATATATATATATATATATGCTCAAACAAAATAAGAAATAAGAAAAAAGACTAAGATCTTTCAACCGTAACAAGCGGTCTTCGTCGGAGTCCAATCTCAACTGAGATTTGACTCTGACGAAGACCACTTGTTAGGGTTGAAAGATCTTGGTTTTTTTCACATTTCTTATTGTGGTTTGAACATTGATTGTTATTTTACGTGTTTACTGTCAAAACTTTATATATATATATATATATATATATATATATATATATATCCAAAGTAATAAACATCTATATCGTGTTTTATTCCTGCTACGTAATATATATGATTGTGTCCAAGAACATTTCAAATGGTGTAAGATCAAGCATCTCACAGATGGTTTAATAACTTTTTTTAATATCTGCACTATGGTGAGAGAGTGGTTAAATGATTAGAGGGGGTCTAACTGAAAAAGCTCAAATGGGAAGCCAGACAGTAAGGAAGAATTAATAAGGGAGGGGATCAAAGGAGGGAGGGGAGAAAGCTGGTCTCTATCTGAGGGTGTAAAAGACGAGATAAATGGGATAAGCGGCTCGAATACCGACCAAGCTTGTGAGGGCAAGCCCACGACCGACTCGGGGGAGCCCGCCTTCAACATGACAAATTAATAAGGGCACGTGCGCGCACGCGTCCCTCAACCCTATTGCCTTACACCCTCCCACCCTCGCCGCCGCCACCCGCTCAAAATTGTTTGATTACCGCTTCCAATCAGCTCCTCACTCACTTAATTAACCTTATATTCATCAGCAATCCCATCGCTAAAACACCAAAGTCATATCCTCTCAAACTTATATTTTAAGACTGTACAATTTTTTTTTTTTTACTAAAACCAAATATTACAAAATTTTACTGCATCATAAAAGTTTAATAGCAGCCTTTCTCAATCGGAAAGGTTTCCCAGAAATCTAAAGTTTCGCAAATGATTTCTAAAGTTCTGTAAAAGATCACTACAGTTCCTAGAACGGTGACTAATGTTCTGCAAAGGTCTATAAAGTTCTATGAGAGATATTCAACAACAAGTGAGGAGATATTCAAGTACTTTCGAGGTTTACTCTAAAACTGATGCTGAAGAACTGTTTTTATTAGTTTTACATTTATATATTACAACTATATTATACTGGTTAACTATATGTTTCATATTTTAATTTAGATCTTTTTCGTGATTATTATTTCGGCTTTCTCAAATGTAATGGATTAGTAAAGTGCTTTCCTTTAGAACTAAAGATTGGAAGTTCCGATATTGGACATGAAGATCAATTTTTCATATGAAATAAGGAAAATCCTGTGCTTCTGTTCTTTGAAGAGCGCAGAAAGCCGATGGTTCAGAGCCTTTACGATATCTGGACCTCGTTGAATATCCCCACTCTGGTCAAACTTAGTAAGACAACATTTAGGATTTCCTATGATGAATCAACCAGGTAATGTGCTTGTAATAAAAATTGGTGCCAAATAACAAATTAATGCCTATTAGTGGGAGAACTTCAACAGTGAAAAACAACAAAACAACTTTATGGAATTAGCGAAAGGTGTAAGTGAAGATTAAAAGCAATTTAATTCGAAGTCCATCGAATGAGTTTATGGTGAAAGTTCTTGCCTAATATTGGCCAATTTTTTGGTCAAAACAAGATTTTTTTTAGAATTCCGGTCCTAGTATTTTGTAATTTTATATTATACAGTCATTGGAAGTGAACAATGTTATGGAAAAAAAATATGGTTTAAGAGTTCATGTTGTAGACGCTGCATACAAAGACCATGTCGGGAGGTGAAAGACGAGGTGTCCATTTAGAGAAACGAATATACCATATCTGTTTGGCTGACTCAGAGATAATTTCCAGGTTGTGGACTAGTGCAATGCCCCATCAACGAATTTTTTTAACTTCCTGGAGGCATAGCTTACAGTGTTAAAATCCCTGAAACGTCTCAAACTCATTCGACTGCATTGGGAGGCTTCTGGAATTCTTTTCTGACGACACTAAAGTGGCCTATAGGTATTCCAATAGGAGCTATGCCATCAGGAAATTACAAAATAAATTTTGTAAATAAAAAAAATTATTTTTTTATTTTTTTTTTACAAAAATTTATTTTGTAAACAAAGTTGTGTAAATCGGGAAATGATCTCTGAACCCGACAAAGAGTGGTCGTATTTGTTTCTATAAAGAGGCACCTCCTTATCCACCTCCTGTGTTCATTGGTGATCGAGTAATATCCTACGAAACACAAATAATATGTTTCATATTAGACTCCAGAATAACATTCAGACAACATCTCCACAAACATGAATAGGTTTCAGTCTATTTCCATACAAATCGTAAAACTAAATAAGGAATATTTGTTCATAGTTTTAAAAGAAATACATATTAATACGTCATATTATGAATATAATAGGTTTGTTGCGTTGTTATTTCTTTTTATAAAGTTAATGGAAATATTAACTGCCAGGGATTCACAACTTGTAAAGTAGCTCTACAGAACTCGTCAAGGAAAGAAACGTTGCCAACTCCTGGTGTAAAACAATTAGTTTGAGTGGCTGGGTTACCCCAGTGAGACATGCTCACCTCTAGACTGGTAGACCCGGCGTTCAATACCAACTCTGGCCCTCAATTTATTCACGCGAAAAGTGAATAAATCTGAGCACATCGTCCCTCAGAGAGAACGCTAAGTCGTCAGTCGTGAGCCTATACTATATCTGGTACTCAGTTAAAGAACCCTATAATTAATGAACTTGAGTTAGGCCAAAAATTTAGAGCTTCCAATGTAGGCTGTTGATTGTGTTGTATCACAAAGGCTCCATGTTCGGTCCATTTCTCTTATTAAACTGTAACCTTAACCAGCCTAACAGAGAGTTTGATTTTGATCAAACGAATTTAGAAACGTTTCAAAACTGGCTAGTGAGACAAAAATTTCGAGTAATGATGAATTGATATTCTAACAAGATATTTAATAACCTCTATAGTAATACCTGACTTTTTAAAAATGTTAACATGTTTTAATGTCTATAACACTATTTCAGTTCTAACAATAAGACCTACCAAAACCATTCGTGGATCACAGTGTAACACAAAGTAGTCACAATTGTTGGACTCGTCACTCGAACTTTGATATTATCTTTTATCTACTTTTCAAAACAATTACTCAAAGATATCAAGATAGTTAAAGTGTAGAGGGGCAATGAATGCGGCTTCTTTTTCCTTTCTTGTTGATAACATCTGGCGGAAATATGGCAGACATACAAGGTCAAGTTATAGCATTAAATCCAGTAACTTGAATACAAACAGTTGGTTAACTATATAATTAATTACATTAATATTAATAGCACCACAGTGATCTATATATTTATAAAACTATGATGTTCTTGTTTGAATATTTGCACACAGATGAAAATTTGAAAAACCTGTTAATTCCAGTTTATGACGAATTATTTCAATAAATATTAAAGAAAAAAGTTAGTAA
Organism: Hermatobates lingyangjiaoensis; assembly: GCA_026182355.1. Lineage (NCBI taxonomy): Eukaryota > Metazoa > Arthropoda > Insecta > Hemiptera > Hermatobatidae > Hermatobates > Hermatobates lingyangjiaoensis. The sequence continues at coordinate 67,426 of JAPFBL010000215.1, read as the reverse complement.
TACATATCTTACTTTGCAAATAATCGCATTAAAAAGAAGTATTTCTTTGAAAAATCCATTTTTGGAAATCTTAATGCTGTTCAGACGATGTTTTTTTTATTTCACGTATTTACTGTTAATTCAGAAATTATATTTATCAGGAATTGGTCAGTTTTCCAGGTTCAAATCAAACTGTCAAAGCCAACGTTTTGATTGGCTTTGATCAACCTAACAATCATATTAGGAACTTAAGCGATAAGCAGATTTATGAAATTCCGAAAGTATATATAATAAACTATTATATTAGAGTTTTAAAATGAATAATTTTAGGAATATAAACTTGAATACAAATGTAACCTTAAATACGAATGTTCTAAGGTAATATTATAAAGACACATTCCTGTTATTTTATTCATTACTTTATTCCTTAATGTTATTTTATCTTGGGGTAATAATTTTTTTTTGTTTTATTAAATATACTTATTGCGTATATATCTTGATTTGTGTTAAGAATATTATATCAAATGCTCGGACCATTTATGAATCTTTGTTTTCATGGCTTAATAAGAAGAAATAGGGCTTGTCAATCACGTTCAGTGAATATATTTTATTAACTGTTGCAAAAATTTATTTACACTGAATGACACAAGAGGTCATGGGTAGTCTAGTTAAATTAATAAAAACAAAATTATAATTGTTATGAAACGTTCTATCTCCTATATTAGAAGTAATATTGAAACGAGTTTTAAACTTTTGAAAAATATACGATTTAAAAAATAAATGCTAAAATTTTTTTCTCTAAATGGTTGTCTTTTTTTTTACTAACCAAAAACTTTCTAGTCTTTACCTTATAATACTATAATATAATTACATAATGAATACCGGCCTTCACATCATCATGATAATGTCAACTTGGTCCATCAATTGATGTAACCTGTGGAGAGTTCACAATATTTTGGAGACACACACACACACTCACTCACAAACACGCACACACACACACACACACACACACACAATCATCATCAGATTTTTTGTGCTAATTTTTGTTTATGCATGTTTGGTCATAGGACCTGAAAACACCTATAAACAGGAAAAATCTAAAAAACATCAATTTTTCTAATGGTTACTATTTATACCTAGAGAAATGTATAAAATGACAAATTAAAAATTATTCGTTAAGACTCACTGGCATAACTAAACATATCAAGGTAACAAATGTTTCAAAAGTCGGGTTGGTACTGGACTAATTTAGGGCTCTGTTTGATTTCAAAATTAACAGTTCTAGGTAAGTTCTTCCTGTATAACCTTCTGGAAAATATATGATACACACATGTTGCAGATGAAAAGCTACAGTGATGCTGTATACTTTTCTGATGTTGTTCATCTTCAAGTATAAGACTAAGACTTGAAGAAGCATAACATCCGAAACCCATCCCAAAACTTCCTGATCAACATAACAAGGTAAGAAAAATATTTTATTAATTGGTAGAAATTATTATAACCTCTATTTTACTAATAATATAGATGTATTCTTAAAAAAACACGAGCACAATGAAATATCTAGATTGGCCTACACTCATCGTTCCAATAAGTAAACCAATTATAAAAATAAATTGCAGTCATAAAGTCAGATAAACTATAATAGCTTATAAGTATAATTAGCAGCGCTAATTAATATAATTGTTAATTAAATCGTTAAATAGAATGAAAAGCTAAACAAGATATTCTATTGTGTTATCAATTAGTCTCTATGCTGTAATTATTTGTCAATTTATTTTGGTTACTAAAAAACGGTAAACTAAATAGAAATTTGAAATAAACCACTTTTTTACATGGACTAATCATAATTTGAAAGTTTAGATGGAATGAAATGGCAAAGTACTGGGCTCAATAGGAATATAAACTTATATAGTATCAATGACCAAACCACAATATGAAATGAGAAAACAAGACTAAGATCTTTCAACTGTAACAAGCTGTCTTCGTCAGTGTCAAAAACCGAAGTAGGTTTTGACACTGATCCAGTTGGGTTTTTCACTCTGACGAGGACCGCTTGTTACGGTTGAAAAATCTTAGTCTTCTTTCCCCATTTCATATTGTGGTTTGATCATTGATTGTTATTTCACGCGTTTATGTGAAATTTTTTCATTATATCTATATAAATAAAAGAATGATTTTGTCTGTACATTGCTTAGAACTGACTCATTTCAAGTTTTCTTTACGTTTCAAATATTAGAGAAACCGAATCCACCCTTGGAAAAATTTCTGTCGGTTTGTCCGCAAATTTTTGTCACAAGTAAACTCAGCCACCATACGACATATCAAGCTGAAACTTTTACAGTAGATTTTTGTATGTCTAACTTAAAACATAGGCTCTGAATTGATTGGTGGACGTTTAAAGCAAAAACGTTTGTCACAAGTAAACTCAACCACTATGAGACATAGCAAGCTGAAACTTTGACACTAAATTTGTGTATGCCTAACTTAGAATTTACGCTCTAAATAGATTGATAATTCACTGCAGAAGCGAAGTTATGGGGCTATAAGCTGTATTTTGCTAACTTCACTGACAAGTTTGTTTTGAAAATACACAGGTGTGGCAAGTAGGTATTGTTAGTTGATTTTAATTTCATTAGAGCATATGAATATATTGCGTATTTGACATCATTCAAAAGGTGTTTCCGAGAGTTGAGGATGTACTATCTATTACTAATAAATAGTTTTGTAAACGAACAATTCTCAGCCCTTAATATGAACAGGCAGAAAATATCAACAAACAAGTTCTTACGCTATAACATACCGAGGAAAGAACTTACAAGTCAAATAAGGAGAGTGATTAGTGACTGAATTTCTTGACTCTGAATTTATTTCTCCTGGACTGCCTGCTCATGAGTAAAAACTTAAAGTAGGAGCACCAATCATGCTGCAATTTAGTAGCAGTAACAAATTTCTTGTTACGAAACATGAGTGCCCCAAAAATGTAGAACGGGACACGACTCTGAGTTCGTGCTCTGCACAGATATGCCATAGAGGCAGACATCATGACTGGGTAAAGGTATTGATGAGTCTTTGTGTATACCACGCATACCGTTGATTCCGAGCCACTGTCTGTTTCTGTTGAAACGATTGCAAAGTCCTGTCACAGTCCTAACGCAGGAATTCAAGTTAGCGAGATGTTTTTCTTAGATGATCAGATGGTAAACTGTAGATTACTTGCTCAAGAGTCAGAGGTTCCAACTGTTCTTCCATGAACCTGAAGGACAGACAGCTAATGTAGTGTATACAGAGGTATTTGCTTAACACTGTACTAATAATGTTATTTTCTACTATTCTATAATTTCTAATGGCATTTTGGAATACCAAGTAAAATAGAATTTTTGATTCCGTCAAAGACGGGTACGCTTGCTAGTAGTATATAAATAATATAAACCTCTTAATACAACTTTGAAGTATTAATGAAGTAATACAAATAATTATTACATCTGATTTTAATTTTTTAAGAATACACTTCTAAATAAACTTTATTACACTTAATTCAAATATGAATTATTTCAATTCATTATAGAATGGAATGGAAATATACAAACTATTAAAAAGATAAACTTTTAGTAAATTTCAGATTTTGACATATATTTATATAAATTAAATTAACGTGGATAAATCTGACAAGTGACTAGGGTTCTCGTTTATGGTGGGTATTGTTCAGTGATTTCACATTATGATGAACGGAAAGTAGAATATTGTCTTCTGTTGTGTTCAAGATACAATACAAATCAAAACCAACAATACTGCTGAGTGGAATAAATATTTCGTTTGCTGAGTCATTGCGCATAATACTCATATTACTCAATGTCATTAAATATAATAATTGATTCTCTTGGTTTCTAACAATATTGTATTCAACATTTAATATATACTTAATTCAATCTCCAATTTCGTTCCCGGTATGAATATTTCTTTGCATCTACAAACAATTAATTTATCCGAATGAAATTTATATAGTTAATATTTAATTACTAAATCGTTATAATTATTTGAACATTTAAATCACGTTTTAAAAATGCTGATCACATATATAATTAATTCAAGTAAGTTTTTATGACTAACTTATAATGGCTAATTATTAGTAATTTATTGAACAACCCAATCCGTTTTAAATATACGGACCATTTAATTAATTGATTTAAAACCTTAATTACAAAAAAAAATTGTGCGGCTAGTTTTGAGCAATATTAATTATTAGTAATTGATCACTCAATCTGATAAACTTTAAATAAACTGATTATTTTATTTAATTATTGCTAAAGTAGTTCTATATCCTTAATTTTAAATTAATAACAGTTATTAATTAGAATTAATTAGATTAATTAATTAGAATTAATTAACAGTTTAATAGAATTAGTTTTTGAATATTTTGGTTATTTTATTTTTTTGTAAGTATAGTATTTCTAACAAAAATTCAATCTCTAGATTTTGACGGACTTACGTGTTTTCAGGTCCCCTAAGTGTAGGGGATAACACAACTACTACAAAAGCAAATCGACAGGATCAGTCACAAAAATGTTTAACAAAATATAAGAATCTTTAAGGCTGAAAAAAATACCCTGCCCTCCTTCTTGGAAACAGAAGGAGATTTTGATGACATGTAATTAGGTTAGGTTGCAGTGGCAGTTCCACAAGGGAACACACGTAGGCCGAGCATTGGCCCTTTGTGATACCACACAATGAAGATTGATTCTACAGTGGGAGTACTAAATTTTGCCTAACTCAAATGTATTTAGAGTAGGGATCTTTAACGAGTACCTGACATCGTACAGGCTCGGGACCGATGGTTTAACGTCCTTCTCAGGACGACGCGCTCAGATTTATTCACCTCCCGCGTGAATAAATCGAGGACCAGGTGAGGACCGAACTTGTTTGCTTATCAAGTCCAAGGTTTATTCGGACGATACTGGTTGAGGCTGTTAATGGCGGACTTAGTTTTGCTTTGCCGGTCACAATGTGGTTAGCGTCTAAACACTTAATTCTCCTCCACCTTTGGTTATAATAATATAAAGATATTATTATAAACCGTCATACCTCGTCTATCAATGGTGGTGTCGTCTAACCGGTTTCGCAAAGTCTGAATCTTCAATGGGTCTAAACTTATATCCTAGAAGTCACGAATATTAATACCTTTTTTAAAAAATTACCCTATTACTGTTACTCTTGTTTTTTTCCTTTTTTTTTTCATCTGTAATTCTTGATAAACTCTTTCATCATGTAACTATCAGTCTTACAGAGCTTGTGGAAGCCCACCTCCGCAAGTTCCACCTTGGGCACTTCACAAAAACTGTCCTGTTCTCTCATTTGTGAGAAAACGATTGGTTTCTCGTGGCTTAGCAAAAGAATTCCACATTAAAAAACATGGTGTCTGATCGCATATTAGATTCAGACAGTAAAAAATTTACTCTTATGTGAGTACTTGGACACAAGAAAAAGTAGAGGAAGGAGTCAGTGCACGACTTGGAAAAGGTTTAACCCAAACAAACCTTTTACAGTCTAGAGCGGGGGTGGGCAACCTCTGGCACGCGTACCAAACTTGGCACGCCGATGACTTGTCTCTGACACGCGTGCCAAACTTGGCACGCCGATGACTTGTCTCTGGCACGCAAGAGCACAGGCTACTCTTAGCACAGATGCAAGCGCATGTTACCCTATGCACAGACAACAACAAAAAAATACTTCCTTGGGGTATAAGCTTTCATGCCAAGACAGTAAATGTATGTCCTAGTGGTTAAGAGGTTTAAGCTCTTCATATATATATATATATATATATATATATACAATTAAAATAAGCAGTGACACATAAACAGAAACACAACAAAGACTCACTTTTCAATATTTCGACCGTAATGGCGGTCGTCCTCAGGAGAAGAAGTGAATTGACGGAGGGACGACAGTCAACTGCTGTCTGTCTGTCTGTCTGACTAGTTGACTGTCGTCCCTCCGTCAATTCACTTCTTCTCCTGAGGACGACCGCCATTACGGTCGAAATATTGAAAAGTGAGTCTTTGTTGTGTTTCTGTTTATGTGTCACTGCTTATTTTAATTGTTATTTGTCCTGCCGGACCGTTTTTCGTTTATCATGGTATATATATATATATATATATATATATATATATGATCATATATTATTTATACATAATTAAATATATAATATGGTATATATTAGACATAATATAAATGTTTATATGGGAGATGTTTATTAGATTTCATTCCTGGAGACCGTACAGATAGTGATTGAACAAGTGATAGTGATTATCTATATAAACGCTTATTTTTTTATATCAAACAACTGATTCATAAAATATCCTTTATATTACCACAGCAGTAATAATACATTTGTAAAGCAAAGGAAAAAAAACATGTTACGAAATAATCTTTTACAGGATTGTAACATTGGTTTTCTTCCCTTAGGCAGTGGATCTCATACATGGCCATACGTAACATCACATTGCCAGTGGAATTGTTACATTTAATGTCGTTTTTCTGGCCTTGTCTGCATTAAAGATTTAGGCTGAAGTTTTTCCTTCAACACTTCAAAATATTCCATTTTGAAAAAATTATAAGAATAAATCTCAGTATCATGGAATCACCGAAAAATTAGCTTAAAATTAATATCCGTTTTGTAATATAGAAAGGAAGGAGTCCATTCCTCAGACTTCAATATTATCTAAAGATAATGTGATTCATAAACAAGAAAATCTGCATCCGATATAAAGTTTTGTTCAAGCTTGTAACATACAGATTGATTAGATCATTTTGTGAGATAAATCCATCATACCATGGAAAGCATAGACATTATATATTTAATTGGCGTTGATTTTTTAGAAGTAAAATTTTTTTTCTTCTTACATTTGAGAAGAAGTAGTTTAGAAGAAAAAAAATGTTGTCTACAAACACATTTTGGCTAAAAAAGTGACTTTCTCATAATGCATAATTGCTCCCAGACAGTATGGTTTATCTACGAGGGTCGTCCAGAAAATAAGTTCCGTTTTGGTCTGTAGGGCGGTAGGAGTGGTTTTTGCCAAATCCGGCAACACCGCTCGAAAGAGGAGAGGTGGGGGAATAGAATGAGAGGTGGGGGACCTCAGTGGGTCAATTACCAACGTCAGGGCAGGTAGTTGAAATGGAGCCCTCCATGTCACGTCCCGCCACCTCGATCCCCGTTCCCTCTCGAGTTGTTTTGCGCGGAGTGATTCAATTTCTTTATGCACAGGGTTTCAAATCAGTTCAAATTCACGAACAGCTCATTTCTGTTTATGGAGAAGGTGTAATGAGTGAATCAATGGTGAGGAGATGGGTACGTGAATTTAAGGCGGGAAGACATTCAGCTCTCTAGGGACCCACCGGGCGGAAACTTTCCGAAAGTCAAGTTTTTCCAAGACGATCTCATGGATGAGGGATCGTGAGATGTCTGGGAAACTCAGGTGGAGTTCATCCAGGGTTGAACGACGATCTTTGCGAATTGCATTGTCGATTGCTGCGACAATTTCGTCCGTCACAACTGAGGGTCTGCCTCTCCCACTTTCATCCTCAAGTGAATATCTTCCCGCCTTAAATTCACGTACCCATCTCCTCACCATTGATTCACTCATTACACCTTCTCCATAAACAGAAATGAGCTGTTCGTGAATTTGAACTGATTTGAAACCCTGTGCATAAAGAAATTGAATCACTCCGCGCAAAACAACTCGAGAGGGAACGGGGATCGAGGTGGCGGGACGTGACATGGAGGGCTCCATTTCAACTACCTGCCCTGACGTTGGTAATTGACCCACTGAGGTCCCCCACCTCTCATTCTATTCCCCCACCTCTCCTCTTTCGAGCGGTGTTGCCGGATTTGGCAAAAACCACTCCTACCGCCCTACAGACCAAAACGGAACTTATTTTCTGGACGACCCTCGTACATTATGAGGCCCATCAAAGATTCTGGACCGTAACGTGGATAAACTGGATAAACACACACACATCATCGAAAAACCGTCGTAAAACGACTTTAGGGAACTCAAAACATGTAATTCCTTCAAAACCTCGACATCGAATTTTTTCACGATCGTAATTTTACTTTGCTTACTATATTTTACTATTGTAAAGTAATTTTACTATACTTTACTTATAGTAAAATAAAAACTAACAAGGTATATTACTTCCAACCGCTAACAAAAATTAAAATGTAATATTCAGTGGGTTATTATTTCGTTTGAATTTATGTATATTGTGTTGGATATTTACTGTGATATAATATTTTTATTTATGTTTGATGTGTATTTAATTAAATGAATATGGATGTCAATAAAAAAATATGAATTATTGATTTTAAATATAAAGTTAAATTTTAAAAATATTTATAATAATGAGGTTATTTGTTTAATATGTTTTAACTATGAATGTACATGTCTCAATAAACATCAACAGGTATAAGGAAAAGAATTTGTTTACTAAATTATTCAACATATAAAACATTTTGAATATAAATAAATGGAATGAATGTTGTGTTTTAATTTGTAAAACTGATCGAAAGTAATATTACATCTGCAAGTAAAAAAAAAATGGTTGAATTTGCAAAAACTCAAACTCTCACTCACTTACTCTCACTAATTTTCTCTCACTCTTCTCTTTAAAAAGAAACGGTGGAAATGATTTTGGAAAAATCAGTGGACAAGATAGTAGCTGCATTTATTACCTATGGTCTCGCTAAATGGACAGTCCAAGGTTTTAAAACCCGCTCTTTCATTTAGACTCTAAAAAAAAAAAAATAAATATCAAAAAAAAAATGGTTGAAAAATATAGGTCTTATTGGCGAGCTGCCCACCCAATCGCGATTTATCACGGCCAATGGCCGCGAAGGGCTGCTTTTTGTCAGGTTTTTTTTTTCTGTGCCAAAACCGCCCCCTTTCTCTATCGGAAAGCCTTTTTGATCAGGGGGTAGGAAAATTGATGTGACTTGGCCAGTCGATAGGGGAATACGTTTTTTTTTCACCCTCTCTTCTGCTCCCTCACCCCCCACCACCCCCCCCCCACACTCTATCTCATGTATAAAACGTACCAATACGTATTAATCTCAAACTAATTCCCATATATATTTTTTTTATTCGTTTCTAAAATCCGTGAAATCAAAATATACTGTCAAATGTTCTGACTGTTTGACTAATAATGCTGTTTCTGTTCCCCTCAGCCTCATTCTCTCTCTCACTCTCTCACAAACCCTTTGCCTCAGACGTGTTTTGTCCCATGGGACATGATTCTCCCTTTCCCACAAAATGGAATGGATGGTTGTCTCTATAACTGAAACCCATCAAAAATGGTTCAATACAATCGTATTGTTAAGAAGAAATAAACCATTTTCTAATTATCATATTTATTAAAAGTTGTACAATTAATTTCTCTTATCTCAGATTCCCATGAAAATCTTCTATTGCTCTATAAGTCTAATTAAAAAGATAAAAAACCTATTAAGAACATTAGAACAACATATTTTTTTTTATTTAGTATTTGAAATTTATATATATAATATATATATATATATATATATATATATATGCATATCAACGTCTAAAACACACTTAAAATATCAATAAAATAACTGAGAACTTTCAATCAAAACAAATGATATTCATCGGAGAGACTCTGACAAAGACCACTTGTTTTGGTTGTATGATTTTAATCATTTTTCTGATTTTCTTACTGTGGGGTGGACGTTGATTTTTCATTTCACGTATTTACTGTGAAATCTTTATATATAAACATACAGAATAAAATTTATCAGTACTTGATCAGTTCTTCAGGTTCAAATTAAACTGTCAATACCGACGGTTCGATTTTTATTTAAAACTTTTTTTATATGCAGAAGTGTAAATTATGTATATTTATATTAATGTGCATATATATTTATATATATGAAAGTTGGTATCAATCCTTCTTGCACACATGTTTTTAAAATCTTCATGCCAATTTCATGCTTCATTATCTTTTTAGAGAGTTTCTCTAGTGTCCTGTATGCTCTTCTGAGTTGCTCAGGGAATAAACAAAGCAACTGGCCAAAACTTTTCCCTTCGTATTTACACATTCTGACAATATTTATATCTGAGAAGTACAACTAACTGAGTTTTATCTTAAATACTCGTAAAATAACGGCATGTTTCGGTCTCGTAGATCACATCCTCACGCTAAGATTTGCAACTAAAGTATAAAGTAAATTACAATCCAATGTCACATCGTGTGAGAGTTGATTCACAAATTGAACTATCTCCTAGTTGTGGGTTGACACATGTGTTCGGTTGGGGGGTGGGGTTCAGGTATGTAGTAGGTCATTCCCTATATATATATATATATCCACTCAAAATTCGAAAAAACGATCCAAACTGGACGCAAATCAGTTCAAAAATGAAGAAAAGCAACACACAGAGAAAGAGTGCCGTTGTGTTTCCGGCGTGCTTGGTCGCCCATTCTCTTTTCTCCTGAAGACGGATCATCCGAAAATTTGAGTTTGTAAGTGTGTCTCTTTCTCTGTGTGTTGCTTTTCTTCATTTTTGAACTAATATATATATATCAATCAATGATCAAACCACAATAAGAAATGGGAAAACAAGACTAAGATCTTTCAACCGTAACAAGCGGTCTTCGTCAGAGTCAAAAACCCAACTAAACACTCTGACGGGTTTTTGACTCTGACGAAGACTGCTTGTTACGGTTGAAAGATCTTAGTCTTGTTTTCCCATTTCTTATTGTGGTTTGATCATTGATTGTTATTTCACGTGTTTATGTGAAATCTTTTTATATATATATACCATATATATATATACACATATATATATATAATCCTTTCTTATCTGGGCCACATGTATTCAAAACTGTATGTATTCCTTTATCGAGGTTTGGTCCAGTGTTACACAATAAAACACCTTTATTGTACGTTTTATCAATAATTGTAGTTATCTTAACTGCTCGGTATTTTTCTATTACAAAAAAAAGTTTACATGACCGTCATATTCTAATCACTACAGTATTCAACTCACTGTTCAGTTCACTCCCTCAGTTTCAACTCTCACTATCTCAACTTACTCTCTAAATGTCACTAGCAGCCAGAATATAGAAAATCATTTGTGATCATGTAAGACAAGAAGTTCTTTTATGCATATAGATGGTTTCATGTACCTTCAAATAGACAGTGTGGCCATGGGTTCGCCCCGGGGAGTCACATTCGACAACTATTATACGTGCTACGTTGAAAAAAATAAAATCTTAGACTACAGACAGGGGCCAGGCTAGCTCAGTGGTGACGTGCTCGCCTCTGAATTGATAGGACAGGGGTTCGATCCTCACCTGGCCCTCGATTTATTCACGCGGGAGGTTAATAAATCTGAACGCGTCGTCCCTCGGAGAAGGACGTTAAACCGTCGGTGTCGAGCCTGTACGATGTCAGGTACTCGTTAAAGATCCCTACTCTAAATACATTTGAGTTAGGCAAAATTTAGGACTCCCACTGTAGAATTAATCTTCATTGTGTGGTATCACAAAGGGCCAATGCTCGGCCTACGTGTGTTCCCTCGAGGAACTGCCACTGCAACCTAACCTAACCTAGACAACAGACGTAAATTAAAGCTTTCTATTTATTGTAGGTATTTGAATGATTGCTTTGTTGTCGCAAGAGACTCAGTATAATTACAAATCTTAAATCAGCATTTGAAACAGCTCCTGTCTCAAATTTACAATAAAAACAGCATTAGAAAAGAAAACCAACTTCCGCCATGTACGTTAAAATAACCTATGAAATATCGTACTACAGACTTCTATTTATAGAAAGCCAACCAACACATCATCTTACCTAAATGCGAAGAGCGAATGTCCCAAGGAGATAAAGACTCCACTATCAGATCCCTCACCCTAAGAACTTACAGGACCACTTCACGCTGTAATATTTCTTTAACCAATCCAGCATTAATTAAGAATGGTTACTCAAACAAATATTTTCACAGCATTCTAAAACGCTACCTGGAGAATAGATTCACCTCTGACAATGAGAGAATAACAACAGTCACAAATCACAACTTATACAAAAAGAACCAGTATACTGGCGAATATAAGACCGAATATTAAAAAGTATTATAAAAGAAATGTTAAATGCATTAAGCCTGAAAATAGTGTGACCCTGATAATTTATTACCAAAGCCCTTCAATAGGCAATCAACAGTAAAAGCGTCAAGGAGTCAAAAGAAAGCAATCTTACATATGCGGATTCATGTGACGTCAGGAGTTGCGAGGCCCGGAAAAGCTCATATATACGAATGACTTGTCCAGTAGGATAAGAATGAACTTTTCCACTGGTGCCCCAAAGTGTCACACAGAAGCAGTTCATAAGGCAAAGCTAACAAGAGAGGTGGTGGTCAACTCTGTGAAAAATATTGTGAGAGAAAGGAACCATTTTAAATTACAATTTATGGAAGCAATTATAATTTAAAAAAAATAGCCAGCCATAAATATCAACTTGGTAATTCTTATAGGATCTTAAAGTTCCAACAGACGGACCCGGATTAGCCAGGTAGAAGTCGATTTCAACTACCCTTCGTTACTCTCCCAAAATACTCGCTCATTCAAGGGTGATGACTAAATCAACATCCCTGCACGAATCCACCTTGTATATATAAACTAACTAAACCATTAATATACTCACTATTGCCCTCATGATAAATTTGGTGCATTTGAAACACGTCGACTAGTAATATTTGTGATAAGCTTTACAGTTTTCACGAAGAAACAGAAACTCACTACTATATTTTGATTACCTCGTCATCAGGAAAATAGATATGAATCGCTCCGAAGGCAGATACTGACTCATACAGTAGTGACTACTTCCACTATAATACAGTATGTACTATATTTATTACACGACTCAAACAGTAGTGAGTTTTGTGAATTCTTTTATGAGTAGTTTTTTTGTGAATCTAGTTTATACATATATATATAATTAAAAGAAACGGTCCAGCGGACTTTTTTAAATAAAATAAATTCAAAACGAAGGAAACACACAGAAAGACACAGACATAACTCACATCGATATTTTGATGTGAGTTATGTCTGTGTCTTTCTGTGTGTTTCCTTCGTTTTGAATTTATTTTATATATATATATATATATATATATATATATATATATATATATATTAGTATATTTAGGAAGCAGTCCTTCATTTATACAGGTTTGATTAAATAATACGCCATATTTACGGTTGACTAGTTTCCTTGTGTATTTCTCAAGGGATCTGAATAATCTTCTTGTACAAACATCTCAACTGAATAGAACATTTCCAATGGTTCCATTGTCTTTAAATCTTGCATTTCCACTAATTTTACTATTGTCACAACAGTCACAACTAGTACTATTACTATTACTACTACTACTATTATCACTACTATCGACATGATTCGACTGCTCGTCAGTCATCTTCTGGATAATGAGGTTCTTTGCTGAGTTGTTGGTATTTACTGCAGTTGTTGGAACCTCATTATCCAGAAGATGACTGACGAGCAGTCGAAACATGTCGATAGTAGTGATAATAGTAGTAGTAGTAGTAGTAATAGTACTAGTTGTGACTGTTGTGACAATAGTAAAATTAGTGGAAATGCAAGATTTAAAGACAATGGAACCATTGGAAATGTTCTATTCAATTTAGATGTTTGTACAAGAAGATTATTCAGATCCCTTGAGAAATACACAAGGAAACTAGTCAACCGTAAATATGGCGTATTATTTAATCAAACCTGTATATATATATATATATATATATATATATATATCAATGATCAAACCACAATAAGAAATGGGAAAACAAGACTAAGATCTTTCAACCGTAACAAGCGGTCTTCGTCAGAGTCAAAAACCCAACTGACGAAGACCGCTTGTTACGGTTGAAAGATCTTAGTCTTGTTTTCCCATTTCTTATTGTGGTTTGATCATTGATTGTTGTTTCACGTGTTTATGTGAAATCATTGTATATATATATATATGTATATATATACATATATTTCATTAAAGTACGCAGCAGCCTCTGCGTTAACGACTTTTAAGCTGGTCTGCTCCAATTTACGAACAGCTTTGCGGTGGGCTGGTGTTAAAAGCCGTATCAATTGCCCAAGAGACATCTTAATTTGGCATGAGCAGATGTAAAAAGAAAATCACAACTTCCAGACGAAAGGCAAAACTTTTTAATACAGTTTAATCTCTTACTGCAGCAAGAGATTGGGAAGAAACTTTGAAGGACAGACGAAAACTAGTCGTATTAAAAAGTTTTGCCTTTCGTCTGGAAGTTGTGATTTTCTTTTTACATCCGCTCATGCCAAATTCAGATGTCTCTTGAGCAATTTATTTTTTGGCGCCCATTTTAGTAATGGTCGAGCCGAATTACCAGATTGATTCTACAAAGAGAGTTCTAAATATTGCCCTACTAACATGTATACTAACATGTATGTAAAGACCCTTTAGCGTAAGGGTCTTTAATGAACACCTAACATCATATGGGCTGGAGACCGACAGCTTAACGTCTCTTCCTAGCGACGACGCGCTCCAAATAGCAACGTCCGAATGAACCTTGAGAAATAAAAGTTGATAAATCCCATTGAGGGGCGAGAAGAAGTTTTAAGAAAAAGAGGTGCCAGCCGGAAGAAGAAAAGGGGTAGGTAACCGTAAACTGCAAACAAGCACAAGACCGAGTAAACTTGCCACGCAAGTAAAGTAAAGTGCCAGCTCAAGAACACAGTAACCCAAGCAAGCAGTTAAAGCCACTGCTGTGCCACCACAGTGAGGAAGATGTCTTCGAAACTACTGGCACAGCAGGACAAGGGCGAAGGGACGGACAGACCTCCAAGCCAGCGCGCGATCCAGTGGACTTGCCACCCGCGGACGCTGACTCAGGTTAACTATCCACTTAGTTGTGCCTTTCTTTGTTCACGCCATTAGAGAACAACCACCCAGGCGTGTTAAGCCCCCCCACCACGACAAGGTGAAGGCACATCGGGGGGGAGAGAACGTTAGCCGTCAGTCTCGAACCTGTACGATGTCCGGTATTCGTTATTACTCTAAATGCACTTGAGTTAGATTAAATTTAGAGCTCTCAATGTAGAACCAACTCGGTAGTGTGCATCACCTATTACTGAAATATGTGCCAGATAATAAATAAGCCACACTTTCTTCTAGTGATGGGAAAGCCTATACGTTTTAGTATTAGAAAACTAATGATTTCTTTCAATTCAAAAATGAAGGAACGTGCAGAGAAGTCTAAACAGAGGAATCTTGAATTGAACCGACCACTCTTTGACTTCCTGTGTGCACAGCAAAGAGAGCACAAAAGAAGAAGCCTTTTTCTTTTGAGTCCCAGACTGCAAAGCCTACAGGTCATGCGTTAAGCTCATTGCTATTTGTGTTGCGAATGCTACACAGTAGAATCTTTCTTTTGAACTGTCTTCACTTTTACTTCTTGTGTGCGCAGCAGAGGGAGCACACGAAAAGAAAACCATTTTGTTTTGAGCCACCATGCTATATTTTGTTTTGGCAACACGGTGTAGCGAATGCTGTATAGAGAAACCTTGGATTGATCCGGCCATTATCAGCCTTCTGTGTCTGCGGCAGAGTAAAGAATAAAAGAAGAAAAACACTCGTTTGCAACAAGCTGGCAGTTCTTGTGACCTTTGCCTATACTTTCTTTTTATAGTGAATTTGAATTTTTGTAACTACAAAACAAATACTACTACATAAGAAGTATGAGAAGAAGTGGAAAATTTTACATATTGGGACACTAATCGATGCCTCGTAATGTGGCCGTGGACTGTTCATTCATTATGATTACTTATAAACACATATTGCTGGCATATATTTAAGACATTCACTGTCGTTGCCTCTCAGCTCTCAAGAAAATATGAGCAGCAACCATGTCATTTGGAGAAAGTTTCAATTATGCCAGAAAAGAAAAATGTTAACTTAAGCGAAACCATTTGGGACTTTTCATTTTCCCAGACGCCATATGGGCATCTTTCAATATTCCTCATTTCAGTCATCTGGTTCTTAATGCAGTAGTTATGTTACACAGTAAGCGCATAAAACAAACCTTTACCCTCCTATACAAGAAATGACCCTTTTAATAAGTTTCTATAAGGGTTCACGTTAATCCAGTGGTAGTATTTGCCTTTGCTGCTATGACTGGAAGCAAACCTAAGTCAAGACCTTAGATAGTTCAAAGGGAAGGATATTTTTTTCTATAGCTTATTCCGTGAAGAAGTTCCAAGTTACAATGTCAGAGTCTCATGATAACTACTCTACTAAACTAAAGAAAAGAAAAATTAGAACTCCCCGACTAGAATAAACCTATGATGATAGTCCCATCCATGAGACTATAGAATGGGAAGCAAATAATAAATGAGCCACACTTTTCGACTCTTGAACAACACTGAAGTGCAAAACCTATTAAGTGTGAGGGTTGGAACCAAGCACAACATAATTCAAAGAAAAACTGCTTACATTAATATTAAATATCCTCCAACTCTTAAAGTCTTCTAATTCTGAACACCCAAAATACCTGACACCAACTCCTCAGGACCAAAAACGTACGACTTGGTATTCCAATTTTCATCTCTGAGAAAAGTCAGTCATAATAGTTTCATCTCACTATTCTAGGTGCAAGGGTCGCTCAATAGTTTGCTCGCCTCTGGACTGGTAGATCCAGGATTCAATTCTTACTGTCGCCCTCGATCGTTTTATGCAGAAGGTGAAAAAACCTGAGCATGTTGTCCCTTGGAGAGGACGTTAATGAGCCAGTACACTATTTCAAGTACTTTATAAATATCCCTACTCTAAATACAGTTGTGTTCGGCAAAAATTTAGTACTCTCAAATTTTGTAGGATGTAGAATCAAGCCGATAATGTGGCTTCCCCATTACTAAAGTGAGTACGACATAAGTAATAAGCCACACTTCCGCCCCCAGAACAGCACTAAAGACACAGCCTATAAGTGTGAGCAATACAAATAATCCATATTACAACTTTTTTGGGTTAATTTAAAATAATCCAAGTTTAATTTAAAGTAAGTACGGTTAACTCATATTGCTCAAGCTTATTAATAGACCAAATATAATATACAATAATATAGTTTAATTAAAAACAGTATAAATTACTTCCTTCAGTGTTCTAATAATAATGGTTTACTTACTTTGACTTCCATCTTTTAATTTTTCGTTGGTTACTTCAAGAAACACTTTATTGTTCTTTATTGATGTTAATTTTTCAATTAGCATTAGTATGAGGGTGTTTCAAAAAATTTGATATTATTTCCTAATTGAATAACTTTGTAAGATTTCATTCAAATGATTTCAAATATTTATATCATGGGTAGAAACAGTGCAAAATCAAAAGTCTATTATAATTTTATATTTATGTTTACTATCTTTTTCTTTATAAGTAGAGTAATAAAATGCCATTCACTGGAAGAGAAAAAACGTTCTGTGTGTTGGAGTTTGCAGGAATACAGTCAAACAAGACCAAGCAGCGCGTATTTTTGAAAGTTTTTTAAAAGGTTACCAACGGGAATGCAGATTTGGAGCTGGCATAAAGAGTTTGTGCAGAAAAAAATAACAAACATCAGAAAGAAAGGGAAAGGGGATTATCTTCGCCTCAAATACGGACATTGTGCTAATTGACTTTACCATTTGTATGTGGCCTCATCACTAAAAACAAGATGTTCGAAGAAACCGTGTTACTTAAGTTCCTTTAGCATCTCAACCCAGAATTGTTTGCGCATTCATTTGTCATTATCTGTTATGTCCTGAACATTCTGCAACTTATAGATTGACATCCACAAGGGTTGCTTAGGATGCGCCAAACTGTCGTATGGAGAAACCTGGCTTTCCAATCTTGAGAGAGAACTCTCTCACAAATGCACTCGGCACAGACTTGTTTGACTGTGTTCGAGCAAACTCTAATACACGGAAAAGCTTTTCTCTCCTGTGAATGGCATTTTATTACTCCACCTGTAAAGGAAAAGATAACAAACATAAAGATAAAATTATAGTGGAATTGGAATTATGCTGCACTGTTTCTATAAATGTTTTAAATATTTAAAGTAATTTAAACAAGATTTAATAAAGTTATTAAATTGCGGAATTATATCAAACTTTTTGGAACACCCCGGATATGATATTCAATATTTTATTCCTTCATCATTTTTGTAATTTTGAGCCTATAATTACTATAGTAATTACTATAGTATAGTATAGTAATACTATAGTATAATTACTATAATATATAGCCGAAATACAAATACACATGTAATTGTAGTAAGCAAATTATAAAAATTTTTGAATTAATTTAAAATAATCGAAGTTTAATTTAAACTTCAGTATAGTATATATGTATATATGTATTTTCAAGTTGAAAACTTTTTTAAATATCAATTTGAACAAAATTGAATTAAATGTGGATAATTTTAATTTAAGCTTGGGTTATTATATATTACACTTAAATTATTTCAAATTAACCCGAAAATGTTGTAGTATAATCTAATAGAATAAATATGTAAGTTATATTTAAAAAATCCTACTTAATTTATTAAATTAATGAGAAACGCATTAGGTTTTCAAATCCTCATATAACTTCCCTTTTAAAAAAAACCACTAAACCTAACTTTATCAATTGCTAAAACTAACTGTATTATTACATGGGTAACAAAAACAAATTATTCGATAAATTTAAATTTATTTTGATTTCAACAATGATAAAAAAATAAATAAAGACCAAAAAAAGGTATCATCTGATTTAATCAAACTACGAGATTCTTTTTTTTTTGAGATTCTTGATTATTCTTCAAACAATAATCAGTTGACAGAGTTGAAATACTCTTGAGATTCTTTTGGTGTTGGCTTAATAGAGGGTTTGTCTGGGTTCCAGTTAGCAGGGCAAACTGAAAGAGAGACATTAGTAAAACATATGGATTAAAATAAAAAAAAGGGTCTTTTCTCCATTGGCGTTACACTTCTCAACTAAGAAGCAAAACTTTAACAAAATCATGCAAAATTATTTATATAAATTGAAAAGTCAAAAAATCCGGTAACAGTAATTACCGGGTTACCGGGTTTCCAATAAACCCAATAACTGATTGATATGACACTTAAGATTGATTTCTGAAATAAAGAGTAAGTACAAAAGGAAAAATTATCGAACTTTCCAAAGTATTTTCATTGGTCATTGTTGTTTTTTAAGTCTAAAAAAGAATATAAAATACGAAATGGAAAAATAAAACATCAAATATACATTTCTAAATAGCCTGGTGTATGGAGTTTCAAAACATACACAGTTACGGGGATTTTCTTTAATTCCTAGAAGTTTGATAACATACTGAGAGACTTTATTATATTGGATAGTATAATACTCTAATCTGGTCTCTCAATTTTTTTTGTTTTTTAAATATATGCTAAGGTTAATTTGTGATTTCTACAACATATACTATATAATACTGATCTATCTTACGATTTCTTTGATCATAGATTTTAATAATCGGTTAAAAATGAAAAACCAAAGGATGTACCATTATGATTTCATCACCAGAGCCAACTTACACTTGCGCTCAAAAATGCCAGATGCCAGGATTTTAACAATTTCGTATAGCAAATTTGAATGGCTCTCAGAACTATAACGGCCTCAGAGACAACGACTGACAGACATGCTAAAGTGAGGCTTGAATAATGTAAAATTAAACACAATTATTGGTTTGTGTTCTACAATAAACACAAAAACTAAAAGTTGTAATAATTCAATCAAAATATCATTAGGTGTGCAATCCGTAATTGAGTGGTATTTACTCATTCTGAGGTTAAAATGGATAAACAAACAAAAGTATCCACACAAATGAAGTTTTAATCAACAACAACAACGCGTTTCAAACACTTTGTGTTCATCATCAGGAAGACAACAAGGATATGGTGCTGAAGGGTAGGTCCAGTGAAAACAACTCTTGTTGTTTTCCACAGCACAACCTTTCAGCACCACATCCTTGTTGTCTTCCTCATTATGAACACAAAGTGTTCGAAACGCGTTGTTGTTGTTGATTAAAACTTCATTTGTGTAGAGACTTTTGTTTGTTTATCCAATTCAATTAAAGTATTTAATTTAGTATTAGTTAATAGATGAAATATCATAGCCGCAGGTCATTAATAATTTACATCTACTCATGAATGATAAGATCCAATCAATCAAACTGCTATTAGAAATATTGATAAGAAAAATTTCCTCTTATGTTGTATTCTTTTTAATTGTTATAATAGAATAACAACACACTTCTAAGATACTAATACATTTATAAGTAATATCGTACTGAATAGATTATAATGACTAGGAGGTAAAAGCTAAGGCAAGAGCAAAATGACAGCAAAACATTAATATCTCTTTCCTTTTAAATTAGTATATATCATTTATATTTGCTAAATATAAATTAGTATTTCAGTATTAGTATTATTAGTATTTCAATGTTGTGAAATGACCAACATTCCAAAACAGTTGAAGTAAAAAAAAAAATGGTAAGAGTCATGAAAAATATTACATGAAAAAACTTCTAGCGAAGTTTAGAACGTTGTACGGATAGAGTGAAGAGTATAATAAGGAAGTTACAAAATATGTATAAAATTAAAAGTTTTACAGAATGTCTTATCATTTGATTTCCACATTTCGTATCCCGGACGACAAACACACTCCCTATTTAAATCGTTAAATCTAGACTTAACTTTATAATAAATTAAATTGAAAGTAATTTTAGAATATAATTGATCATAGAACTACCTTCTCCATGCTTATCAGTGAACTGGAACGCCTTTATCAGTCTGAGAACTTCATCAACAGAACGACCAACTGGTAAATCATTCACCGTTATTTGTCTCACAATCCCCTGAAAAAAATTAGCATTATTTATTGCCAAAGAAAAAAAAACAGTAATTGACTGGAATAAATTCAAGATTATCTAGAAAATCTGAAAAATTATAGTATCAATTTAAGTTTGAACATTAAATTTGAAAAATTATCAAATTTAATTTGTTCATTTCTGAAAAATTATTCCATCAATTCAAGTTTATTTATCTTTATTGGATAGATAAATTTATCTGAATTAAATCTTAATCTATAAATTTATTGGACCAATTAAGTTTATCTATTAAAAATTAAATTTTTTTGCATCATTTCAAGTTTATCATATTCAATTTGAATCTGTTAGTGAGCCTAGGTTTTACTAGTTTTAGCAAACTGGCATTTATGTTTAAATCCATAAATAGGGAAACTCAATTTTCATTCATTTATCATACTTTTATTAAAGTGTTGATTACTAACACTTTAAGTTCGATACTATTTGTTAAACTTTGCAAAAAAACTTCCTAAGGATCTATTCCCTTTGAACCTATCATACTGTTTCTTCAGACATTTATACAGGAGTATTTACCTTTCACAGAATAACATTTTAATGCTAGGCCTGATTTGGTTTTAGTGGTTAGATACTATTTGTTAGACTTTGCAAAAAACTTCCTAAGGATCTATTCCCTTTGAACCTATCATACTGTTTCTTCAGACATTTATACAGAAATATTTACCTTTCACAGAATAATATTTTAATGCTAGGCCTGATTTGGTTTTAGTGGTTAGATACTATTTGTTAGACTTTGCAAAAAACATCCTAAGGATCTATTCCTTTTGAACCTATCATACTGTTTCTTCAGACATTTATACAGAAATATTTACCTTTCACAGAATAACATTTTAATGCTAGACCTGATTTGGTTTTAGTGGTTAGATACTATTTGTTAGACTTTGCAAAAAACATCCTAAGGATCTATTCCCTTTGAACCTATCATACTGTTTCTTTTGACATTTATACAGAAATATTTACCTTTCACAGAATAACATTTTAATGAAAGGGCTGATTTGATTTTAGTGGTATGATCAAGAGACAGAGGTCCACATAAGGTTAAAACAGATTTAACATCCTCCTCTCCGAGGAACGAAGTGCTTATATTTGTTCACCTCCCACGTAAATAAATCGAGGGCCAACCAAATCTACCTGTCCAGAGGCGAGCAGAGCACGTGAATCACTGGGGCCACTCTGACCCTTTGGACCAATCACAACTGATTTACTAATACTTTATAAAACTAAATTATTCATAATATAAAAAAAAGAATAATAATTCAAAATACGAAAACAGTATTCAAACGGACTTAAACTAACAAACAACTTATTACAATTGATATTTCGAAAACAGCTCCTCATCAGAAGAATAGAAGAAAATATGAAAAAAGATATATCCACTCAGGTAGATCAATCAACTGCTATTAGAAATATCTATAAAAAGAGTCTTTTATTTGTAGCATTTTAATTGCTACAATAATGATGATAAAAACAATTTTAAGATATTAAGATGTTTATGCTGTCTAATAAAATAAAATAACTAAGAATTAAAAGTTCTCAGTGATTCGAAATGAGAGAAAAACGTAAATATCTCAAAACAAAAGACGTTCACATATTTGCTTTTTTCACCTTCCCTGTTTTAAGGTAGTATATATTATTTACATTAGCAAGTGGACTTATTTAAGGTTTATAATCAAATCAAATTTATATAAGAAATTTCCTTTAAGAAAATATAGAGCAGGATGGGATTACCTTGGGATCTATGATGAATGATCCACGAAGAGGTACGCCATCAGTTTCCAGCAGAACATTATAATCCCTGGCAATGTTTTTGTTAAAATCCGATAGAAGTGGATATTTCAATGGTCCTAAACCACCACTCTAAAAGAAGAAGTACTTAGACATTAAATATATAATCTTTTTATATTTTAAAACACAACACCTTTCTTTTTTACAATCTATACTATTACAAATGTGATTGAATAATTCTAAATTCCTGTTGAAAATAAAAAAAATTGGAGTGTTCTACACTCAACTAGAGTTGTTTACACTTACCATCATGGTACAGGACTCAGTTGGCTTCCCCACAGGTTTTTGGCTTTCCCATCTCACTCCCTCTACTACAATTTACCGAGTATTATGCCATTCGTTTTTCCAATACTTTATAATCAATATCATAAAATATGAATTAATGTTTATTATCGTAATATTCATAAGAAATTTACTTTAATAAATTATTTATTTTGATCTCTAAGATTTCAATAGGATTAAGTAAAAGAAACCCGTTAACAAACTAGAGGTCAAACTTCTCTTTTCTTAGAAAAATTATCCTCCTCTAAAAATTCCAGATACATGAATTTTTTCTCATACAATCCTAATTTTTTTCTTATTGTATTTTGTGTTGGAATTGGGGACACTACTAGAAGCTACTCATGTAGTCCAGGCATTGTCTTCTCCTAGAAGAATTACCCTCTTCCAAAAATTCTAAACATATGAACTTTTTTCAAGCAATAATATGTTTTTAGGGTCATATATACCAGTATAGTCACCAAATTAAATAAGTGACACATACAATGTTTGATGTTGGAACCTAAGGGTGGAAGTTCAAATCTTGGTCACAACCAAATTACAGGTTTTTTTTATGTGGAGATGAAATTTCTTATACATGTCTTCCCTCGGACAGAACTCACAAAGCCGCTGGTCCAAGGTCTGTACAATAACTACGATTTTTAGGGTCCTAGTCACATATAAAATATTCATATCAAAATTAATTTCTCTCAATAAGAACATAATTCAATAACCTTTCTGGGTGTATTGATCCAAGCTAGATGACTGAAATGAGAATCGCAAGAAACTCCTACGACAGCTGTATTGATAGTGTTAAACTCCTCAATCCTGTCACTGAATGCTATTATTTCAGTGGGGCAAACAAATGTGCTAAAAAAAAGAAAAAAAGAAGTGATGCAAATTACGTATTGTTAAACAATTGCAATATGAAGAACAACTTACAAATCCAGCGGGTAGAAAAACAAATACAAATAATTCTTTGAGAAGTCTGTGAGTTTTATTTCCTTAAAATCTCCATTCACAACAGCCGTTCCTTGGAAATGTGGAGCAGGCTTCTGAACTTGAGGTCCCTTGTCTGAAAATGTTCATGATTTATATTATTAAAATAAATGATATAATATTTAAATACTATGTTCAATGTAGAATAGATGGTTGGTTAGAAGTAAAAATAATTGATTGTACTTCATATATTTTCTTGAAATGAATTTTTTATTCAAACTTACAATCCGAAGAAAATCTTAAAGCAGAAATCCCAAATGGTACGCTTCCCTTTGAAATGGTGCTAACTAAATCTTGTGTGCTCTAAAATATCCAAATATAGAGTAAATTTAAAAATAAACATGATTCATTAGTTCTAATCAATCATAATGAAAAAAATATTAAAATATAGTTACCCTGTAAGCCAAATTGGTTAATGATCTTAGTACTGAGCCTGACATTTTAGGTAGATACTTTTTCCTGCGTCCTAACTAACAAAAAAATAGATTATGTAATAGACTTTAACCTCACTGGCGACAACTATTCGAGTAAACACCAAGTAATCGTTGTACTTTAAATGAAGTGTTTTCTTGATGAATTGTGATTTTAGAAAGGTTGACTTTCAAAATAATAAATTATTCTAGGATTTGGAGGAACTTAGTACTATAATACAGGGGTCAAAGAGGTTTCTTTAGGTTCTCATGAGGTTTCTACAAGGTTATATTAACTACTTCTTTGTAAATGCATTTGAAAACATGTATGCAAAGTGTACGGTGGAAGTCCTCATATTTTGTGACTACTCCAATATTTTATGTAAATGCCCGTAAGTTACTGATTATAGTTTATTAATTAATTAAAAAAGTCACTAAATATGTACTAAGAAAGTGTGGAACTGATATGGTGTATGAAATACCTTTTCATTTTGTTTTGTAATTAGGATTTTGCTATCTCAGACGAAAATATCAATTGAAGCATAGAAACATAATTTAAGAGAAATATTTGTAAAACATAACGTCTTTTTTTTCATGGATAGGGTATATATATATTTTGTTGTATTAAAATCAATGCCCTTGATTACACGTAACTTTTTTTTAAGCAGCTTTAATTGTTAAATTTAGTTTAAAGTACAATGCTCAATAAAATAGTGATGTCTGACCGCAGTTTTACTGAAATCCACCAACTGAACTCTGAAGACAGAAAATGAGCATAGGAGCTTGAAAAACTGCTTACAAAAAAGGTTACGTGAATCAAGGGCACTGATTTTAATATATGTATAATAGAAGATCTGCTCCCTATTTATACTAATATATATATATAACATCTAAACCAGAGTAAGAAATTCAAAAATGGGACCAAGATGGCTTTTCAACCAAAACAACTGGTATTCATCAGAGATGAATGTTTTGGTTGGAAGATCTTGGTCCTATTTTTGAATACCCAGATTTCAACGGTTTTATTTCATATGTCTACTGTGAAATGTTATACATGTAGTTTATAGAATTTGGGCCCCTGTTTATGGTATAGAGTTAGATTTAAAATTATATTGTTATGATCAGAGCACAAGGATCAAGCTATTCAGTTTGTCATCACATTATTGCATATGAAATAAATGAATAAGTCTTTTTGAAATTAACTATTTCTCTCCTTTGTTATGCAGGGATTATTGTACATAACTTGGTTAATCAACAAAGACTATTAAATTAGGTTTATGGCTTTCAATTCGTACACAGTAAATGATTACCGCATATTCATAAAACTTTAATTTTTTAATTATTTAATTTTATATTTATAATATATTAACTGTAATGAAAAAAAACGCAGTTAATTACGATGTAGCCAACATTAGTATATTGTGAGTGTACCACCATTTGGAAACCCGTGGAATACAGGTTGTGAGAACATGGTTCATTTGCTTAATCCATTAATTATATGTAATAATCACTTTTTGTTTGTTTAGGACCACATATTGGACATCTGTATACATCTCTCATAGCTGATGCTTCGCACAGATATGTAAAGATGAAGAAGCCTTGCGACACTATCTTTAGTGTCGGTACTGATGAACATGGAACAAAAATTC
Source organism: Hermatobates lingyangjiaoensis (assembly GCA_026182355.1). NCBI lineage: Eukaryota > Metazoa > Arthropoda > Insecta > Hemiptera > Hermatobatidae > Hermatobates > Hermatobates lingyangjiaoensis. The sequence goes on along the minus strand of JAPFBL010000215.1, from coordinate 41,355 downwards.
AACAAGCAGCACTTAGTTCTAAAATGACTCCTGAAACATATTGTAAAGAAATCACATCAAACTTCAAAGATATGTTTGGCAAATTTAACATTTCCTTCACTGATTTTATTCACACTACAGAGGAAAGGCACAAAAAATCAGTCAGTCATTTCTGGGTTTGTATCTTTTTTTTTTCGTTAATTTTCTTATTAGTTGCTTAAAATAAAGAAAAAAAACCCTTGTGTTGATTTCAATATGGAAATAACTACTTGACTGCTTATCCACAATCAAAAGCATTTCTTTTACTTTTGTTTGATGCTACAGTACTCTGTTCTAATGTTTTCATTGAGGTTGATCATTTCGACAACTCATATTTTAATAAAATATCACGAAATAAAACCTAGAGAGTATGGTACCATTTTCAAATGACTTTAAAGCCAGTGAAGGGGAGGGTTATAATTTCGGAGAGTATTGTTAATGGTAAGGTTATCAGTTGTAAAGTTGTTCAGGTTATAAACCAGCCGGCAGGATAGGTATCATGCCCTCGGAATGATTTTATGCGTGCTCACAACTTTTTTTAAAGACAAATTTACAAGTTTTAATTGTGTAAACATTGTTGAAAAGAGTAAAAAGCTTTCTATATGGAAGAAGTGATATTTCACAGTAGTCACAAAACAAAAGATATGACTCTGTGTCGAAGTTGTGACAATTGACAGTAGTGCAACATAGTGGCTGTACAAAGGGTTAGAATATATCCTTAAAATATCCACTGATTCTAGAACTGAAAGGAAATAGAATTAAAATTCAAATTATCAAAGAGAAAGGGCTTAGCATGGCTAATGACAATGCAAAACTTACTTAAGAACATCGTATAGACCTCGTATGATTGTTTAAAGGTTCAATGACATCAAACAATACACGAAAATTGTGTCAGAATGAAATTCTTATAATGTAAGTGTTGTGGGGGAGGAATAAGTAAACTAATTACCCGTCATCTAGATCAAGGGTCTTCAACCGGTGGGTCGCGACCCCCAAGGGGGTCGCTAAAGGGTTAAACGGGGGTCGTGAAATGTTTGAAATTGTTTATTTATTATTAATGCGGCACAGTAATCTCATTAAAGTTACTATTGATCAAATTTATTTTAATTTTCCCTTTCTTATTTGTTGTTAATTTTATTTTTTTCTCATTAAAGGGTCGCGAATAAATTTTGGCGTCAAAAATGGGTCACAATGTTAAAAAGGTTGAAGATCCCTGATCTAGATGAGGCTTTTGCACCTCTTCCTCCTGAAATTCTATCTTTTATTCTAAAATGCAATCTCTCACCTCATGAAATGTATCCCGCATTCCCTGAAATCTTATCTTGCATTCTACGAAATTAATGCTATTTCATGTCTTGAAATACTACCTATATATTATATCCTTGAAATGTTATCTTGCGTCCTCTGAAAGGTTATCTCCTCAAGAAAGTTGAAAATCAATCAGTTGAAGAGTTGAAAATCAATATCACACCTCCTGAAATTGTAATACGGATTTCATGAAATGATTGATATCTCATATCTCCTGAAATGCTATACCCCACTCCTTAAAGTGATATTTCTACGCACTAATTGATTATCTCGTGATCTGAGAAGGCACACTCTGAAATGCTATTCTACAATCCCTGGAAGTAACAACTCCTTTGGTTCAAATAGTTTAGATGCTTTGAACATTGTTTATTTTTATTATTACGAGATGTGCTCATTGTTTAATTATTGGACCATCACAGGTGCATTGTATTCCTCGACAATTGTATAACCGTTTACGATATCCTATGTTCAGACTATTTTCTTTATGCTTATGTAAAAGTATTTCTAGAATGCACTCAAGGCAAGAGACTGCATTGTCAGAGGGGAGTACAGTGGATGGTACTGTGATAGTGACGAGGCTTTTCTCTCCGAAGACCAGCTGTCCTCCGTCCTGGTTGATGGTACACAAGTCAAAGTCAGTTCTGAGTCAGGCAGACCGGTGTATTGGGTACAAGAGGAAAATTACAAATTTCCTTTATTCAGATTTAAAGATGACCTACTGCACTGGATAAAATCAGGTTTCTTTTGTTCATTTATTTCTCTGAAATTACAGTTATTTTTAAAACGAAGATGCATATTGCTGTATTTATATATCTAAAAAGAATCAAATATGAATGATTATAAATAAACTAAAGCAGATCTCTTTTTATGGATAAATAAAGTAAAAAATAAAGTATTATTACACTTCTCGAAACGTTTTTTTACACCTCCTAAAAGGTAATCGTACCTTCAAGTTATACTGTCTTCTTGTCCCTGAAATCTTATCTGAAATCCGTTAAATACAATTTTGAACCCTAAAATGCCATATCACACCCCTAAATACAATGCACAAGACAAAATGCTCTAGAGTATTTAAAAATTATCGGTGATATGTATCTTCCCTCCAACTGAAAATATATCTCCCTCTCCTTTAAAATTCAAATGGTTACATTTCTTTTCAATTCGTTACCTACCATCCCCAAAAATGGATATGTCGTCCTGCTAAAATGCTGTTCGCTCCTTCTGAAATTCTATCTCTCATATGATGAACAGTTTAATCAAAACATTTAATTGGTTTTTAATCGGCACTACATTTTATCAGTTGTAATTAAAATGAAATTGGTATATTCGTTTAGTACAATTGGTATGACTATGATTATATTAAATAACTACGATACAATAATAAAATTAAAGAAGTATAATTAGGATTAATTTAGAACATAATACGAGTATAATCCTAACATTAGTAAATTGGACAAAAAAATTATGGATATAAAAGCCAAGGGTATTGGTGTCTCATTTTATTGGAATTTTTTTGTACAAGTTTTGAAGAAAAAACAATCTCGAAAAATTGTTTAATATATAAATTAAGTTTAAGCAATTTTAATACCTGTAACATTAAAATTACAGCCATTCGCTACTAAATAACTAAAGTGGTATGATTAATTTTGCCTTGAAGAATTCTTTGTGGATGACTTCAGGGTACCAGTGTAGAATCAACCCGGCATTATGGCCCATCCGTTGCTAAAATGGATGCTAAATAATAAATAAGACACTCTTTTCACCTTTGGAATAGCACTAAAAGGTAAAAACTATGAGAGTGTGCATTGGAAAACAAACTCCACACATATCATTTTAAAGATATCAAAACAGACTTAAGAGACCTCATGACAAGTAAATCTGTCAACATTTCAAAAATTAATTTTTCTTATTAATTCTAATTTCTACACTTTGCTTATGGTAACGTTACAAAAAAACTTCCTTTGTAATTGATTATTTAATTTTGCATTAAGAACTAGGCAAGCATTAACACAGCTGAACTCTCATTAGACCCCAACAAGGTGTGACATTCTAAAATATAATAAATTTCTAGAAGGCAATAATGTTAAATGATATGTTTTTGCAGGTGTTGTGACTCCACCTGTGTTTGAGAAGCAGCTGCTTCACTGGATTGAGGACGGTGTGGTGGATAGAGATGTTTCCGTGTCAAGGCCGTCGAAAAGGGTCCACTGGGGTATCCCTGTACCTGATGACTCCTCACAAACAGTCTATGTCTGGCTTGACGCACTTGTCAACTACCTTACCGTGGCTGGTTATCCACACTTGAGGGTATGGCCACCAGATCTACAAGTAATTGGAAAAGACATATTAAAGTAATTCATTACTTTATATATGTATTTTTTTTATAATTATATTTCTCTACAAATTCAATAATATATTAGTCGTTTTATGGAATAGGTGCATTATAAAATTTTCTAGGTTCAAAATCAAACCCATTGCCTATGAGAGTTTGATTTTGAACCAAGAAAACTGACCGAATCCTGATTGCATAATACACCTATAGTTCTTATTGTTATGTGCCCTACCGCAGACATTGAGCATTGCTCTTGGTCCTCTATGATTTTTCCGTTCTTCCTGATTAAGGACTGAGGAAAAGTTCGAGAAATTCTTATTATAGAGAAAATTAGATTAGAGCTTTTGAATAGCAATTCAAAAAGCCAGCACAGTTTAAGTTCTGGAGTAGCAATTCAATAAGCCATAATAGTTTGAGAAATATTAATTCAATATGTCAATACATGCCAACATGGTGTGAGCTTTGGTATAACAATTCAATATGCGAACATAGTTCGACCTTTGGAAAAGCAATTCAATACTAATACACTTTGAATTCAGTGCAAACATAGTTTGAGCTTTGGAAGTTCCTTTTCCAAACGTAATCCCTATGGAACTGATTCCCTATAAACGAAATTTAATAAATTATTTCAAAATTAATGTATCAATCGATGTGCGATAATTTCAACATATGAGAGTTCTCATTTCACAATATGAGAGTTCAAGAAGATGAGAAATACTCTACATTTTTTATAAATATTGGTGAAGACAGAGTTGAAAAGATTGAAAATAAAGAGATTATTACTGCCCGATTACATGTTTATCCGTGCACATAATGTTTCATTGAATATATTTAATCTTCATTCGCCGATCCACAAATATTGTTCACAGAAAATTCTATATAAGTTCCATTTAACGAGACACACAGTGAAGTTAATCATATATTCATTGAATAATTTCCAGGAGTAATTAAACAATATGTGTCATATAACTCGTGTGTGTTTGTGTAGGAACAGAACCCATGCATTACTCTCAAGAATTTCTTGACTCGACTAGAGTTGTCTAGATTGCTCCAACATAAGATAGCACTCAAAAAGGAAGTTCATGTCATGTATATGTATGAGAAACATTGATTCACCGCGCTTATGTAATGGAACAATACTAATAACTGAAGAACTGTATGATAATGTCATTGTTTATAAAATTATCATATCACGGTGTCAAGGGGAAATAGTTTTAATTCCAAAATTGAAAATTGTTTTTTCTGAAGGGGACAACATTCCTTTTTCAAGGATTCAATTTCCAATTCCGTTAGCACTTGCCATGACTATTCATAAGTCTGAAGGAGAGACCTTACAGAAAGTTTTAGTTCATTTATTTAAAACAGCATTTCAACATGGCGAATTACATGTTGCTCTCAGTAGCGTCAAACAGAAAGAAAATATTAAAGTTTTTTCTGGAGATTCAAATTATACATAAAATGTAAATAAAAAGGGCTGTCTTAAAAATATGTTCATTATCTTCTTTATTAAAAATTAATTAATTTAGAGTTAATCTGTATTTATGTCAACATGATTGCATTAAAAAGGAAGGTGTTGGATGACCAAACTGGTCACGGGTAGTCTAGTCCTTTATATATTTGTAAACCAAGATTTCACAAAAACACAAAATAAAAATCAAAGTCCAAACCACAGTAAAAATCAGAAAAAAAAACCTAAGATCTTTCAACCATAACAAGCCGTCAGAGTGAAAACTGAATTAGATTCTGACGAAAACCCCTTGTTATGGTTGAAAAATCTTAGTCTTTTTTCCTGATTTCTTACTGCAGTTTGGACGTTGATATATTGAATTACATTTGTGTTTACTTGATAGTTAGATTCTCACAAATTATGATTCACGTGAAATATAGCCCTAATTCTCTACAATACAGAAATGAAAAAACCTGTATAGTCGTATTTAAATAAAAAAGACCTGTCAAAATAATAATAATTATTATTTTATTATTATTACTACATTTAGTATATCCTTTCCAATCCTGCTAGTTTTGTGTTGTGGATAACCTGAAGAAGAGCACTACGTGTTTGATATGCATAGTTTTTTAAAAGTTGAATTAACTTCAGAAAATGATTGGAATATTCTTCTCGCTCTCCAAAACAATTAACTGTAAATGAGTTCTGTTATCATGAGATAGTCACCAACTTTAACTTTAGTCTAAATTTATTTATTTAATACTATTTTATGTTGAAACGTGCTCCTTTATTTTGCCAATACAAGTTAAATGTGAGGTGACTCAATAATTATGAAGATTACTTCTATTGCCTGTGATGCATTCATGATTTCTTCAGTCATTAATAGTTCGACCTTTTTTTTTTCAGATTCCATGGTATCTATTGGCCCGCTTTTCTCCTTGCCTGTAATCTAGAACCTCCCAAAAGGCTTCACGTACATTCCCATTGGACTGTTAATGGAGAAAAGATGTCCAAGTCATTAGGGAATGTTGTGTCTCCAGATTTTGCAAGCTCGCTGTATACTAATCAGGGTCTTCGCTATTTTCTACTAAGGGAAGCTACACCTCATTCCGATAGCAGTAACTATTTTTTTCTTTTTTTTTTTTTTAAATAATTTTTGCGAGAACGTATTCGTCCATCTTGTCCAAATCTACTCTTTTTTAATTTAATAGTGATTTCATCACTTACTCATCCCACAAAAAACTCTGCAAATTTCACGCCCTTCAAACATATAATTCTTTAAGTCAACATTAAGGAGATGTTGTAATGAGAGCAGCATGTAACACTTTCATTGCTTCAAAAATTGAAGCAACCCTTGAACAACCCTTGGCCAAAAGTTGTGAAGCTCTTTCTTTGGTTTTACTGAAAGAACTATCAGTTATACCACATTTCTTCTCAAACTCAAATTTGAAGCTATTTGGAACACAAGGGCAAATAAACCTGGCCGAGGTATTATTTGGGAGACCCCTTAGGTCACTCAACCCCCAGATTTGAACAAACAATCTTAATTCTTCTAATTGACTCTACTTGGCCTATATGAAAGAAAAAACTTCTCGTCTCGAAGATGGCTCTAGGAAATAGTTGAAACATATTGATAGTAGGAAGTACGATATCTAGTTTAGATGCAATAATGAAAACGTTATTCAGGAAGACAGAGAAACTCCTCAAGAAGTAAGTCTCTAATATTCGGTGTGGTCTCAGCAGCAGTGTGCTTTGTTTCCCTCTCTTATCTATCCTGTTGACAGTTTAAACCGAAAATTAAAGGCTGTAAGTGTGTGTTTTTAATTTATCTATGTTTCTTTGTTTATATTGAACTTTATGAATATTTTTAAATATGAAGAAAAGTTACACTCAGGGTTAAATTATCACATTACCTTCATTTGCACCTCCGGCGTGCTTGCTCCCCTTCCCTCTTGCTTTTAATGTTCTGAAACATTTAAGATTAATAATAGATACTACCATTCCTATACAATTTTTTTTTGAGGTGAATTTCATTCCATTTTTCTAAGTTGAGTAATAACCACATTGATATCAGAACAGTTAAGTTGAGTTGTGGTAACTGCATAGTTTGTTTTAAAAAGAATGTATTTAAGTAATTCCAAATTACCAGTTATGACATTTTAAAGGAATTAGTTTAGTTTTTTTTTGTAGGCATCAGATATACAGATCTGATATGTTTCCTTTTTTTCAGACTACAGCGAAGTTAAGGTCGTTCGAATCCTCAATTCCGAACTGGCAGACACTCTAGGGAATCTGCTCAGCAGATGCAGTGGGAAAGCTGTGAACAAACAACAAATATATCCTTCCTTGCCTTGTCCAGAAGATTTTGAACTATTCTGTAGAACGCCATTTCCACAGTTAATAGAATCAATTGAAAGTATGCCAGGTATGTAGGCAGAGTGAACTTTATATTTTTATAACTATAATGAAGCATTGCTTAACGAAATATTTGCTTGTAGAATATCTTGTGTAAATGAAGAAAAATAAAAAAGATAAAATACCTTACATTTCAAATGACACCTTCGTGAAAAGAAAAAAAAAATATATCAAAAGTAAAATAACATTCTGTTCAAAGCAAAACAAAAGTAAATACGGAATGCTGATTTATTGTTGTCATCAACGATTATTTCACAATACTTTTTTTAAATTTTAAAATGTTGACAAAAACGAATATTCTTAACTCGACCAGTCATTTTATAACATTGCCAAAGTGCTCGCCTCTGGGGACAGGTAGATCCAAGGTTCAGTACCCTGAGTGGGATCTGACCCTTATTTATTTATTTCATGCGAGAATTTCAGGGAGAACATTAAACCGTCGTTTCGAGCTTGCACGATATAAGGTACTCGTTAAAGATCCCTACTCTAAATACATCTGAGCTAAGCAAAATTTAGGACTACCAATATGTTATATGGCTCGCCCATTGCTACAATGGGTGCTAAGATAAATGAGCAATTTCTGTGCTTAGAATAGCACTTAAAGTTCAAATTGCTTGTGATGTTTTTTAAATTGTCATTTTCTCTTTTATGTAGTTTGTTTAAGCTTGTAATAGGACAAAATATCACAAGGTTCATTATCATGCCTGTTTTATAATAAAGGTAAATTCAAACTTACATGGTCTCTGATACCTTGTGACTTTTTTTTTTATTTTTTGTGAATTATTTTTTGATTGTTTGTAGATTTTGTAGGGTATAGTGTAATTATGTACTATGTAAAGTAACCGATAAGTAAGTATGTAGTAGATCAAAAAAATCACAAGATACATGATCATGTCTGCCTTACAAACGAAAATTGGAACTTACGTTGGATCTCGTGATGATGTAGTAAATTATCTTTTGTTCGTTGTTAAATTGTTAAAGAATGTAGTAGATCAAAAATCACGAGTTACAATAACATGAAGTTTAAATTTCCTATTATTTTCAGACATCTTGTATCTTGTGATTTTTTCGTAAACCTTTGATCTGTATGTAGAGCACGTTTATAATATATAATATTTTGTTTAACCCTGTAGCCTGAGAATTGTCTAATGAATTACTAAAGAAATATTGAAACTTTTATACCTTTGTTGCGAAACTGAAGTCTTAATCTTTAAACTGAAGGAATAAGAGTTTGGAACTCGTCCATTATCAAGAGCTTTCCGTTACATATGATAAGATAAATTCAGAATAAAAACCATCATGCCTCGAATATTTCATACCTATTCGTATCTCTTTACACGGCATACTATGTATAAGTTAAAAAGTTTGTTGTTTGTACCAGTGGTGCCTTGTTTAGTTTTCATATTGTAAGTGATTGTGTGTGTATACTTTAATATTATATAGTCTCACACTTAGGATGTTTTGTAGATGAATTGAGCCAACATTATGAAGATCTCAACCTGTACAAAGCAGTCGACAGAGTCATAGAAAGTTTACATGAATGCAATCGTTGTTTTGAAATCTCAAAACCATGGGAATTGAGCAAGAATCCTGCAGAAGCAAGACGCCTGCAAGCCATTCTTCATCTTACGATGGAGGCACTTCGAATCTCTTCCCTCTGCCTTATTCCAATCGTTCCAGAACTGGCAAATCTGCTACTAGACAAACTTGCTGTTCCAAAGGAAGAGCGAAATTGGAGCAACACAACCCCTTCTTGGATATCCTCGTCCACTATTTCACAGTCACTGTCAACGAAAAAAGTTATCCTCTATAAAAGAATACTGTCTAATTAATATTTTCTTAATTAGTGCAGTCCTCCTTGCTATCTTAAAGAGATATCTAATCTAGTCAGATCCAAAAACTAGATCATTTGTTTGAAAATTAAACTACATTTATTTTGGTTCTTTTTGGGTTTGTATGATTCATTAGACACTTTTTTTTCTTTAAGTAACACTCACTTTGGCAGTTCTGAATGTCTGCCAGTATTTGGTCCCGCGTATTCCAGTAAATCTTGGTGAGAGAATCGAGAGCTTGGGAAGTGTAAATTAGAATATCCTATGATAGAACAATACTGTAGATGCTGTGCATACCTATCTGTTTATTTGCAGAGAGTGTTGCCCAGATGGTAGCAGTCCTATTCTGTCAGAATTGACAGGAAGATTAATCGTTTCCTGTGAAGGTAATGCGGATGCCAGTAACAGAAGTAAGGCACGGAAAGTAGTGGTTAACGTGTCCTTTTATCAATAGTTTAGTGCCGTGTTTATAGTTTTGAATTTCTGTTTTCTTTAATCTCTGCTGAGTTTACTTTATAGTAGTTCTAAAAGACAGGATTTGCAGTTGAGGAGAAGGTCAATATTCATTATGCTCAGTATTCCTCTCAGTACTTTAGATCAGTGGTTCCAAACAGTTTTTTACTCTTTCACCCCTAAAAAAATTTTGCTCTGCCCTCGCACCCCCAACATTTTATACTTTGTTCAAGGATAAAAGATATGAACTCATACTAATTTTATCAAAAGACTAGGAAACGTACCCATCATTGACGGAATCAAAAATTTGATTATACATACATGGTATTACAAAATATCATTAGAAATTATAGAAAATATCATTATTAGTATAGTGTTAAGCAAATGCCTCTGTATACACCACATTAGCTATCTATCCTTCAGGTTCATGAAAGAACAAACAGTTGGAACCTCTGACTTTGGGCAAGAAAAATATGGGCAAAGTTGACCATGTGAGAAAAACTTGGTCTCACTCACTTCAATTCCTGCGGTTGATAGAGTTTCCCCTTGGGACTTAGTTACCGTCATTGCGAAACAGACGCTGACAGGATATTGCAATCGTTTGAATGGAAACGGATAGTGGCTCGGAATCAATGGTATCCGTATGACTGCCCAGTACCATACCCAGTCATGACGTCGGCCTCTATGGCATATCTGTACAGGGCACGAACTCAGAGTCGTATCCCGTTGCTCATTTTTGGGCACTCAAATTTCGTAACATGAAATTTGTTACTGCTACTAAATCTCAGCATGGTTGGTGCTCCTACATTAAGTTTTTACTTAAGAGTAGGCAGTCACGGAGTCAAGAAATTCAGTTGGATAATGAACTGCTTCCTCATAACTGATCACTCTCTTTCCTGATTTGTAAATTCTTTCTTCGGCTTTATATAGTGTAAGAACTTGTTTGTTGATTTAGTAAGGGTTGAGAATTACTCGCTCACAAAGCTATTTATTCTGAATAGATGGAATTTATAGAAGCTATTTATTCTAAACTCTGGGAACCACCTTGTCAATAAGCTCAAATACGCAAATGAAATTAAAATCAATTATCAATACCTACTTGCTACACCTGTATATTTTCAAAATAAACATATCTGTGAAGTTAGCGAAATACAGCTTAAAGGTCCATAACTTCGTTTCTGCACTGAATTGTCAATATATTCTGAGCCTATATTTTAAGCTAGGCATACACAAATCTAGTGTCAAAGTAGCTTCGAAACTCTTAAAAAGGAATTTAATTTTGTAATATGTAAAAAAATCAAACATATGAACTAGGAAGGATATCTCAATCAGCATTTGAATATTTCTCACAAAAAATAATTGTTTTCTTGAAATATGTACAAGACAAAATAAAAAATACTACTTTCTTTTAATGAAAATACTATTAACTTATCGACCTAAGCTTTTGAAAATGTCTTTAGAATTTTCTTAAACAATATCATATCCTTAAACTAGGTTATTTTTTAAAGTATAGCCCTACTCCTCGCACCCCAGGTTGGGAACCTCTGGTTTATAGCGAGTTTGCTAACAAGTAAATACATGTTCATAAAATCCATATTTCAGTGGTCCTAACTAAAACTGGAACCAGTTTACAAAAGTCACACCTCCTGTTCTTAGAACAAGCCCTAAAAATGAAAGCCCATAGGTATGTTGATTAGAAGCTAATCAGCCAGATTATGTGATTTACCCATAAGAAATGACTCGATTACATAACATTAATCACCCACTTCATGGGATATAATCAGATGGATGATAATCGTCTACTTCTAAAAGTTTCAAAATCGTTCATCACTTTCCCTATTGTAAATGAAAAAAAGAAAAGAAAAACCTTGCAAGATTTTAAATTTAGCCATGCTTGTACTTTCGAAAAAGTCTGCTTGTTTTTAGGACCCGCTTCTTGAACTGAAGTACCTGTACGGCTTCTGGGAAAGATTACATGTTATGAATAACATATCACTGAAAAAATATAGATGGTATCTACTATAACAGGGGTTCTTCCCATCCTGGAGTGCGAGACAATATGCCAGGGGATGTGAGAACAGTCCAAGTAAATAATAGAATATTATTATTCAAATTTTATTTTTTTTTAATTCACATGATTAAGTTATTCATTGAGCATGTTAGAAAACATCTCATATTTGTTTTCATTTCATGATTATATTTCACATCTTAGTTTGTTATGCTCGTTCTGATGTATGGAGTGCAAAATATAAATTTCAGGGGGGTTTGAGGTTCGAGTGGAATTTCTTTAGGGATACGGGCCAAAAAATGGTTAGAAGCCATTGTTCTATTGAATATATAGTATACAGGTGGATACTGGAAGGTGTTGATATTGTGAAAGGATTGGTGAACATGTGAGATGTACCTTTTCCCCATTTTCATAATGGGGAAAATTAAAGAATGTTGTCTTCATACAAATGATTTTTATGAAAATAACACCCGTTTCTAACATTCATTTCCAAATCTTGTTTGGAATTTTTTCCTCAAGTCGTTCTATAGGTGGTAACATCTTCAGGTGTTAAAAACGTGTGGATCATAAAAGTTATTGTGGATTCGGACAGATATCAAGGTTGGAGTCACCCTTGGATACACGACACCTGTATGTTTCGCACCTTCCTGATGATTAGATGTAACCTGAAAAGAACACTAAGTATTCAAAACGCGATGTTGTTTTCATAAAACTTATTTCTGTGGAGACTACTTTCTTTAAATTTTCCTATTGTGTATAAGAGAGGGCATTTGTTGTTAACAAGGGTAAATACCATTGGATCTTCTAAACTAGGTCTAAATAACAGACATAACATATGCAGACAATTCTCGATATACGTTTTAGTTACGTTCCGAATAACCAAATGTAAGTTAGAAATGAACGAAAATTGTTAATGTACGTCGTTATACTATACTTTACATCCAATAATTCAATTACGGTATCTTATAAAACACCTCTGAATCATATATCATACACATAACATCATAAAATAATAAGATAAATGTAATTTTAAATACCTGAGCTAAATTCAAGAAAATACATGTATTTGTAATTTCAGTTAAACAAGTGTTATTCAAATTAGTTACGTTTAGAAGTGGTACTCGAAGCAAATTCAAATTCACGCACACACTTTCTTTTATAATTTTAATTTTCTTTTTTTAGTTTTTTTATATTAAAATGTTGAGCGTGAAACGAATGAAAGTAAGTCGAGAATTGCCTGTATTTTAAAAAATAAAGAAAAGACTTAAAAACTTATAGAACCTGCTGCTGAAGCATTAAGCTGTAAACCATGGACACAAAATATATAATTTGTTAATTTGGGAAGCTCTTAGATTAGATATTTCGTGAAATTTGCTGTTTATGTAATAAGTCAATGATTTATCTACTTAGGGTAAACCACATGATGGTTAAAATAATATTTCAGGGAGCCAGTCTTAATTCATCTTCATATTTTTTCCTTTTTTTTTTTTTTTTTTTTATTTTAGAAGTTTCTTGCTCAAAATAATAATTTTTCTTAAAATGTTTTATTGTTATGTTCTCTTGTTGTTCTTATGTTCTGTTGTTGTCATGTTCTCTTTTTTTTAAAAATAAAATACTAGGTCTAGGTGTTTTATGTTTTTTCAACCAAAAAAGAGTTTATTTTACGAAATGATAAAAACTTAAGTCACCACATGGAAATGCATTAGAAACCCCCCTCCCCCTTACCTTGCAGTTAGGGAGAAAAATAATTATTAAAATAATTGCTCTGACCTCTACTGATCCACGGATCATAGAATAACTTAATAACCTCCAAGAATAGAACTGTGACAAATAAATTAAAAAAATAAATAAATTTAAAAAATTTCCTACGTATGAGCTTTTTCCGAATTTAATGTCGTGTGAAACCTCCAAAGGAAAAAAATAAAAAAAATGACTTAATTGTGTCTAATAAATCCTGCATACCTAAAATATTGTAGTTTTTTTATATGTCAATCAATGAAATAGATGTTTATAATAATGTATTATATTAAATTTAATAAAGTATTTATAATTAAGTGAAATTTTCATTTGAAAGCACCTTAAATAAAAAAATACAATCATCACCAGTAAAATTTTAAATATTATTTCAAGTATATTAAAATTAAGAGATTGCCAATGTAGAGAAATATTTTAATCAAACAAGGATGAAAACCACGTTAATATTGTTCCTTAAGCCTTCTACCCTCTTTCTAGAGCTGAAGTAATTATGGAATGTTGAGTTTGAAAAAATAATACTTTAATTTCTCTACAAACTAATCAGCTAGTAATATATTTTAACAGTCGTCATGCTATAGCCTTATCTTTACGTATATTGTTTAACATCGTATCTGTAGTATGACTGAAATAAGGTATATTGATAACTATAATGGTTTGTTTGCGCAACTAAAATCTTGTTCTTTATCCCTTTCGCACAATTAAACTGGTGTACTACCATTCCATTCTTTGTCTTTTATACTCTTGATTCAAAATGACGAGCCCAAGTTTCATCACACATTGAAATTTTGTTCACAACTTTTTTTGGGTTGATTTAATAATAATTTAAGTTCAATTTAAAATAATTCAAGTTTAATTTCAAGTAAGTACGGTTTATCCACATTACTCAAGTTTATTAAAAGACCAAATATAATATAAAATAATATAATTTAATGAAAACTTTTATATAATTTACTTCCTACATTGTTGTAATGGTAATGGTTTGTTATTCACTTATTTTGACTTCCATTTTTTTATTTTACTTTGGAAATTTTAAGAAACACTTTATTGTACATATAATCATGTTAATTTTTCAAGTAGCATTAGTATATATATTTTATGAAACATTTTATTGCTTCATTATTTTTTAATTTTTAGCTAAAATAGCTGCAATATATAGCCAAAATACTTGTAATATTATAATAAGGAAGTGAAAGAAAAAAAAGTGTCAAAAATAATGTATTGTTATTGGAACAAACAATACCTTTTACGAGTTAATTTAAAATAATCCAGGTTTAATTTAAAATTCAGTGTGGTATGTACGAATGTATTTTCAAGTTGACACAAACTGTTGTACATGAACATTTCAGTAATATTAAATTAAACTTCGATAATATTAAATTTACTTGGCTTACTTTAAATTAAACTTGGATTATTTTGAATTAAACCAAAACAGTTGTAGAATAGAGTCACCTTCCATTTCATAATGTTTATCTATACATAGTCCATACACGCATTGACTTTTGTTTCCTTGTGTTGAGTAAACTCTTTTGCACTCCAACTTTAGCAAAGTAGTGTTGTTTTTGCTGTACTTCAGCTTCTTATTTATAATGCTATAAACTATAATGCATTATAGTTTATAGTGTTTATAAGTGTCAACACTTATTTCAATTGTAAGAGGTCAGTCTTTGCCAAAACCATTTCAGGTTAAATATGGTAGTTGATACTTCAACTGGCCGACCAGAAAGTTTAATCATCAGTAACTGAGGATATATAGTTAATGGGTTAGTTCCACTGAGGTTAGTAATATTAGAATTAGTAATAATACATTCCGTCATACCTCGTAAAGTCTCTGAAAAGCTCGACCGGTTTCGGGTCCGCCTGGATCCCATCTTCAAGAGCACCTAACTGACTGTGAATGTTGTTTTCCTATAACCTACCTATATATAGCATAGGAAAACAACATTCACAGTCAGTTAGGTGCTCTTGAAGATGGGATCCAGGCGGACCCGAAACCGGTCGAGCTTTTCAGAGACTTTACGAGGTATGACGGAATGTATTATTACTAATTCTAACTGAGGATATGTTCTACACAATCATAAAAAAACTTCACAGTTTATATAACTTTCACCAAACTGTAAAATATATTAACAGGGCTTTCTGGCATAAGGAAATAAAAAGAGAAAAATACATTAATAACATTGTTCAACTAATACGCATTGTAAACTTCAAGCAGTATTCAGGTTACTTAAAAAAAAAGAAAGAGAATAACAATTTTGATAAACTGTTTTCATCACATCCCAGTGATGCTAGACCAAAGTCGAGTTGACATTTTCCTCATTAAAACTGTTTCATTTCCACATCGATGTACCTTTAATTATTGAATGTTCCTCTTAAGTGCAAAAATGTCACAAAAAACGCCCACGGTTCCACAATCAAACAAATCACAACAAAATCGAAATCCGTAGAAGTTTTTCATTTTTATTTTTTTAGTAATTTAATTGGTATATATATAAATATATGATCAAACCACAATAAGAAATGGGAAAACAAGACTAAGATCTTTCAACCGTAACAAGCGGTCTTCGTCAGAGTCAAAAACCCCAATCAATCATTGATTGTTGTTTCACGTGTTTATGTGAAATCTTTTTATATATAAATATATGTTTCTTTTGTTTTAATTTTTTGATTTTGTTCAATTTTTAAAAATTGTTATGCTTGTAGTGTTGTATTTTAATTAATAAATCCTTGAAAATTGTCGAAGGAGACCGAAACATGTTGGTGTTTCGCTGAACTATTAAAAATAAAAACGTTGGTGAACCTAATATATGAAAAACCTATGAGAGAAAGGTGGAAACATAGATTAAGAAAATATGTGAAACTCAAAATTGACATAAATTTAACAAAACTTGCAAATATATATATATATATAAATATAAAGTTCAATATAGACAAAGAAACATAGAGAAATCAAAAGAACACACTTACAGTCTCTAATTTTCGGTTTGAACCGTCTTCAGGAGAGATAAGAGAGGGAAACCAAGCGCACTGGTTCAGAGACGGTTGGAGACCAACAGTGTTGCCGCATGCGCGCCCGTTCACAGAAAATAAGGTAGACATGAATCAATATATAATTACATTAAATTAATGGGATATGAAAACAATAAATAAATAAAAGAAAAATTGAAAAAAATTAAGGGAAATTGATACATATTAACGAACAGAGAAATTGATACATAAACAAAAGTACTGACTAAGCTATGATAGAATAAAATAAAACTGAGAATACAAATAATAATAATATAAATATAAAAGGGTACGGAAGTAAGTATATAATGATACTATTGTATCAACAGTAAAACTATTAACATGTTTTATTACCAATATATTTCACTACAACGGGTATTAATTATACTCTACAATAAGTAATGTTTTTTCCAATGCCCACACTTATAGAGAGCTTCGACACACTTAACTCTAGATTATCAGTGGTGTTTTTCATAAACAGTTCAGAGGCGTTTAAGACCAACATAGTACTTCATACCTTATCATGACATTTGCACAAAAGGACATATTAATCCCTTCTTTTCAAATTATGTTTTTTTAATTTATGATTTTCTAAATTCACTGGTGCAGTTGTGATATAAGAACAATTTTCACAGTAATAGATCATACCAAAATGTTCTATATGAATGTGAATAATCAATCGCATTTTACTCTTATGCATGAAATTACATAGATTACATGCTAACATAGGTCTGGAATCGTGTGCTTGCCTAATGTGCAATTTGAGGCTGAGAGAGTTACAAAAAGCCGAATCTGGACATAGGGCACATTTAAGATTAAGAGATTTGTGACGCCTCGTATAGTGAGTTCTAAAACATGTTTTATAATATGAAAAAAAATTACATTTTTTACATTTATAAAAATTACTTTTTTCACCTTTCTTTAATTCAAACAAATTATCTATATTAATAATAATTTTTGGAAAACAGCCTTGATAACTAGCAAAGACCTTTATATGGTTTTCCCATTCAAGCTGATCCTGAAAAGTTTTAGAACAACTATAACACCTAAAATCATTTGCACCTCCAGAACTTATGTTAACTAAATTTAAATTTGTGTTTTTAACTTTTTTGAAACTATATCTCCACCAATATTTATAGATTTTATTTCTAACAAACTCACTTATATTCTGCTGGTGATTACTACTTTCAAAAGAATTTAGCCCGTGTTTCTTTTTCATGTGCTTTATAATATACGACCTCTTTTTCGTCTTGTACGAGCAGTTAGCGCAGTAATAATAATGGATGGGCTTCTCAGTATGGCAGTAGTTTAAGTGGCTTTTAATATGATCCCTTTGGCTAGTTTGATAGTTGCAATAATTACATTTAAGTGTTTTTTCTTGTGTAGTATGTACCCTTATGTTGTGTTTTCTTAAATTTTTAGGCGTGCTTGTTTTGAAATCGCATATTTTACATTGAAAAGCCATTCCAGAATGAATATACATGTGCATAACTAAACCATCTTTGGTTTTTGTTTTAAAATTGCATTCATCACATTCATATAAACATTTGGGTATGTGCATTAATTGCAAATGTTTTCTAAGATAACGTTGAGTTGAAAATAATTTATTTGGACACAAAGCACAAGGAACTGTGGGTTGTCCACCGTGTAAGTTGAACCAATGCTCTTCAACCGAAGTTTTATATTTTGAGCTAAAATTACAACTAATGCACTGATAACACTTCATACCCTGTTTTGTTTTTATATTCCAAAGAGTAATATTCGCTGTTGGTTTTAAACCAATGAAACAACCAGAATAGTTGACAAAATTATTGACATGCTTTTGCCATTTATCTTCCATTTTAAAAGTTTTTAGGCAACAGTGGCATCTATAGTTACCTGAATTATCATGGGGTTGATACTTAAAGACTAAATTACTAACTTTATTCTCTCTAATCTTTTTTTTCAGTTTGATATTTGGTTTTTTACCAAATGGAATATCATTGGTTTTATTACAAGAACTAGTGTTAATAATGCTGTTACAATCTGATGTGCACCATGGATTCAAACCGAGGTCACTAGGCGCCTCTCTCTGTTTTCCGTTCATTCGAGTAGTAATATTATAGTGATAATCAGATTTTCTGCTTGAATTCAAACCAAGGTTGCAAGATACATTTTTCTGCTCACTGCTTGCTCTCTTCTGAACACCAATACTGCTCATACAATCATTTTCATCATCTGATTCCCTTTTAGATACCAAAATAGTTGTTAGCTTGTTTTCTGCTTCCACAACACCATCTAAAAATTTTTTTTTGTATCAGATTTAACAAAGTTATAATGAATGAATCATTAATCAATCGTTTTCGATTAATGAAACAGAATCAATCATTACTAAGCTTTAACTGGCGTATATGTGTCTTTATTTTCTATATTACCTGACTGATGTGAATAGAACGTTATAAAATGTTCTAGTTGTTATTGTTGATTTGTTTGGTTTTAGGCAGGAATATTTGTAGTGTGAAAAAGATTAAAGGGACCGAAAAAGTGATCATCAAAAATACTAAGGGCCAGGTAAATCCACCATGCAATTATTTCTGTTTGTGGAAATAATGTTTCTATATACTTCATTACTGTGAGGTAGAAAGTGAATTTACAAACTGATAACTGGACCCTCAAATACGACCTAATATGTGAAAGAACTTCATTTACGAACGATTCTATCAAAATGAAGAAACACGAGGACTTAAATATTTCAAATTAATATTTATTCAGGTAGAAGTGAACACATCATAGGTGAAATACGGTAGGGTTCCACGATTAGAGATCTTTTTAAAGTGAACACGACAAAGATGATAATGCGTTGGGTTCAACGATTAGTACTCCTTTTGAAGTGAACACGTCACAAGTGAAAGTGCATTGGCAATTAGTAAGAGATATTAAAGATATCTCTTATTGAGAAGTAAAGATATTAGGAATGTAAATGCATTGTGTTCCAGGATTAGTATACCTTTTGAAAAGTAAAGATGTCAAAGCTGTAAGTGCGTTGGGTTATACTATTAGTGCTCCTTTTGGCAAGTAAAGATGTCAAAGATGTAAGTGCATTGGATTCCACTATTAGTATTCCTTTTGAGAAGTAAAGATCAGAGATGTAAGTGCGTTGGGTTCCTCGATTAGACCTCCTTTTGGCAAGTAAAGATGTCAGAGATGTAAGTGCATTGGATTCCACGATTAGTACTCCTTTTGTCAAGTAGAGATGTAAGTGCGATGTGTTCTGGGATTAGTACCCTTTTTGAGAAGTAAAGATCAGAGATGTACCATAAGTGCATTGGATTCCACGATTAGTACTCCTTTTGTCAAGTAGAGATGTAAGTGCGATGGGTTCTGGGATTAGTACTCTTTTTGAGAAGTAAAGATCAGAGATGTACCATAAGTGCATTGGATTCCACGATTAGTACTCCTTTTGTCAAGTAGAGATGTAAGTGCGATGGGTTCTGGGATTAGTACCCTTTTTGAGAAGTAAAGATCAGAGATGTACCATAAGTGCATTGGATTCCACGATTAGTACTCCTTTTGTCAAGTAGAGATGTAAGTGCGATGGGTTCTGGGATTAGTACTCTTTTTGAGAAGTAAAGATCAGAGATGTACCATAAGTGCATTGGATTCCACTATTAGTATTCCTTTTGTCAAGTAGAGATGTAAGTGCGATGGGTTCTGGGATTAGTACTCTTTTTGAGAAGTAAAGATCAGAGATGTACCATAAGTGCATTGGATTCCACGATTAGTACTCCTTTTGTCAAGTAGAGATGTAAGTGCGATGGGTTCTGGGATTAGTACCCTTTTTGAGAAGTAAAGATCAGAGATGTACCATAAGTGCATTGGATTCCACGATTAGTACTCCTTTTGTCAAGTAGAGATGTAAGTGCGATGGGTTCTGGGATTAGTACCCTTTTTGAGAAGTAAAGATCAGAGATGTACCATAAGTGCATTGGATTCCACTATTAGTATTCCTTTTGTCAAGTAGAAATGTAAGTGCGATGTGTTCTGGGATTAGTACTCTTTTTGAGAAGTAAAGATCAGAGATGTACCATAAGTGCATTGGATTCCACGATTAGTACTCCTTTTGTCAAGTAGAGATGTAAGTGCGATGGGTTCTGGGATTAGTACCCTTTTTGAGAAGTAAAGATCAGAGATGTACCATAAGTGCATTGGATTCCACGATTAGTACTCCTTTTAAGAAATGAACTCGTACTTAATATATAAATGATAGGTGAACTTATACTAGAGCTCATTGGGGGTTAAGAATTTTACAACTGAAATGACGACATTGTTGGCAAAAAAAAAAAAATGATTTTCGATGCTATACTGAATTCTACAATCATGATCCATGAAAGAGCAAAAAACGATGGAAGAACGTATAGCTCTGGATAGTGACTATGTAGGAAATTCTAAAGAATGAAAAATCCAAATGAAGTTCACACATCTTTTTTTGTCTGTTGTAATAATAAAAACTTTACTATGCTCCCATGTGTATTAATCAGATATATGAAACTCACAATTCACAACTGCTTCTTTCGTGAAGGTGGTCCGGCCTGCTTTACAAGGAGGGGAGGAGTCCATGTACTACCATCTCCCGGTAGTCCAACGAAGGTGCATTGAACATCAAGAGGTCTATCCACATAAGGGAGGAGTCCGTAATAATTTTTTGCATAATAAACTTAAGTAAACCCAAATTTATGAGTCCTAATATGACAACTACTCCGAAATGTGTCTCATCCCATATTTGAAACGGATACAATTTACAAATAAGGGTCTTTTCTCCCTTTGGAGCAACGCTTAAGACGAAAGCCTGAAGTGTGGACGTTAGAGCCTGTAACAATTCAGGTACTCTTTGTTAAAGATCCTGCTCTATTTTTTTTTTATCTAATTTGAACAGATAGATCTAGGAGCATGTTGGCCCTTGTTTCACCCGTGATTGGGCTGCGACTGTTCATCAATTCATAGTTTACTGTAACTTTAACACTATATACTTTACCTTCTAATAAATATAGACAAAAAATAAATATGTTCTGCCCCTACAACTAACAAGAGGTAATCTTTTTCCACACCACTGCCACTTGGTTATGAAGTGTTCAATGTACGATTGCAGTGAGTAACACAGAATAAGTTAAATAATAACCTTCAATGAACACTCTTGTAGGAATATTCTGAAAAGGCTTTGGCCCTCTGTTACAAGGGGATGGACTTGCTGGGCTGTCGAAATCATCCACTTCTGTAATTTCATTTTTAAAACCTTAAACAAAAAAACATGTATTAATTAATGCTAGATGCAAAAAAAGGGGTCTTTCCTCATAGACGGGTATTATCAGGAATTAGGACTTCTTCAAGCATTATAGAAGTGATTTGGGACATGAGTCGGCATTGGGCAATATTGCATGATTACGATAGTCAATTTTTTTTTACCAAAATATGTTTTTAGAAAGCATTTTTTTTCTCTTAAACTACTAACTTTAGAGTAAGTAATACATAAAAAAAGAAGTATAAAATACAATATTTTGAGGAGTCGGTAGGTCAGTCTTTCATCTACTCCGACAGGACAAAAAAAAAGGTCTCAATTCCGACTCCATAGTAAGTATGAAGCATATCATGTTCTAACACATGGTTTCGGAAGATCTAGGAATGCCTCCAAAAATTGACTTCTAATTTCTTAGGTACCGGTCAGTGTGATCTCATTGACACTGACAAGCATTGCTGCTGTATTTAACAAAGCCCTTTCAAAATAATACAATATTGGCAACTATATCCCAATTGGCAAGAGAAGTTCATATACTCAACATGTTGATAAGTACTTGCAAAAAGGGAGATTTATAACTTAGACGCACATTATACAGACTGTAATTAGAAGTAAAATATACAAGTGTTAATTATAGGGGCTCACATCATTGTAATGAAAGTTGAGGAAAACAGTAACTAATATATAGTAACTAATAACTATATAGTAACTAATATATAGTTACTAGCCGTTGATTCTACAACGTGCTTGGTCTCCCTTTCTCTTTTCTCCTGAAACTGAAACGAAAACGAATTGCCCGAAAATTTGAGTTTGTAAGTGTGTCTTTACTTTGTGTGCTACCTATCCTCAATTTTTAACTGATATATATATATATAACTTTAAATTACACAAAGCACGACACAGAAAAGAAATATGTATATATATATAAATTAATAATCAACAATAACTCTTGATATAATATATGAATTAAATACAACAATAAACAATATAAATTAATTAAAATGCTCTAAGGCCTTTCGTCACATCATCAGAGAGCTAAATGAAACAAACAAAAATAACTGTCTGAATTTAATGTTCCTAAACTTGAAGGAGTCTTGATCTGCTTACTTATTTTTTTATTAATATTTCGTCTAGTTTGTAAGACCCGGACTATTATTCATTAAATTTCCATAGAAGTTCTTTATTAGTGCACTTTCAATAATATTTCTCCTCCTTTCCGAAGATACAAAAACTAATTCCTTTGCTTCACTCCAATTTATCATATGATTTTTGTTCCTTACATGAAAGAACAAGGCACTCTTTTCATTTTCTCGTCTGATCGAATATTGGTGTCGTTTTACTCTTATAAAGAGACCTTTACTCGTCTATCCAATATAACACATTTGACAATCAGTACCAGGTATCCTATATACACAACTATCTTTTTCCTCCCCCTTATTATTAACAAGCCTATTCAACAAATTACTATCATTACTAAACACAACGGAAAGGTCCAGCTTTTTAAAAAATGAGGGTAGATCTTTTAAACAGGGGTTACATGGAATGACTACATATTTCTTTTCCATGAACTGTTCTTCATTGTTATATTGGACAGACAAGTAAAGGTCTCTTTACAAGACTAAAACAACACCAATATTCGATCAGACGGGAAGCTGAAAAGTGTGCCTTGTTCTTACATGTAAGGAACAAAAATCATATGATAAATTGGAGTGAAGCAAAGGAATTGGTTTTTGTACCTTCGGAAAGGAGGAGAAATATTATTGAAGGTGCACTCATAAAGAACTTCAATGGAAATTTAATGAATAATATTCCGGGACTTTAGAAACTAGATGAAATATTAATACAACAAATAAGTAAGCAGATCAATACTCCTTCAAGTTTAGGAACATTAAATTCAGACAGGGATGCCAGCAATCTTGAAGACTTCAATCAACCAGGTTAACTTGTTATTATGTTTGTTTTTTTTTTGGTTCTTTTATTTAGCTCTCTGATGATGTTGTGACGAAAGGCCTTAGAGCATTTTAATTAAGTTATACTGTTTATTGTGGTATTTAATTCATATATATATATATATATATAAAGATTTCACATAAACACGTGAAATAACAATCAATCATCAAACCACAATAAGAAAATGGGAAAACAAGATTAAGATCTTTCAACCGTAACAAGAGATCTTCGTCAGAATCAAAAACCAACTGAAACACTAGATGCAGAGAACATCTGGTGAGGGGTTGAGAAGAGTGGGAGGGAAGAGAGGTATTTTAAAAGGGTGAAAGCGCAGGAAAGGACTAATGTCCAGAAAGGGATGTTTGGGGAAACAAAGGAGTACAGTAAAAAAACTATCCGCTAGCTGTCAACCCTCTTAGAAGAGGCTATTGTCCTCGTAACGAAAGTATCAAGTTTGAAGAGACCGTTACTAATGTTTATAATATTTGATCTATTAAATTTAATTAGAGACGATTCAATAATATTTCTTAACAACATCGATTTTTCATAGGTAATAAATTTAGCTCCTTTTCAATCAATATAATGATTTTCATTTTTTATATGCAAGAATAAGGCACTACTTTTTTCCTGTCTATTTACGTTGTAAATAGACAGGACTCGTTCAATCATGGTGAATGTTTACAACGTGTCTTTAATGATTTACCAGTCTGACCAATATAAATTTTATGGCAATTTTTGCACGGAATTTTATAAATACCACTGAATATTGGACTCCAATTCGCTGGGTGAATGTTTACAACGTGTCTTTAATGATTTACCAGTCTGACCAATATAAATTTTATGGCAATTTTTGCACGGAATTTTATAAATACCACTGAATATTGGACTCCAATTCGCTGGGAGAATTTTTTTATTAACATATTACCCACATTAATTCGATTAGAAAACACTATATTAAAATCAAGTTGTTTGGCTGATCTTGGAAGGGGGTCCAATGACTCATGATAAGGCAAAAATATAGAATTTGACAATGAACGGGGCTCTGTTGAAGTATTAGAGAAAGTTTTTTTAGCACCCTTCAAAGCTAAATCGATATAAGAGGAGGGGTATTTTAATGAAAGGGCAATTGACCTAATGTTGTTAATCTCTTCATTAAGGAATTCAGGAGAGCACACTCTTGCACCACAACAACGCCTGTAATTCAAACGAATGACTGGAGAATACCACTTCAACCATCATTCTCTTCAGGTTTGTCACCAAAGGGTCTCCACCTTTTCCATCCCTTAGAAATTTTGGACGCGAGTTTCATGCTGGAAAGGAGTAAAAACAAGAGAGAATACCATTACTGATCAATTTGTATTTAAAAATGAACTTATCAAAACAACCAAGCGGGAACTTAGTTGCCAACCAAATATTTGTTGATAAACATTGGAATAATTTAAAAATATATATAATAATTAAATCCGCATAAATCATATGAATAGTTAAATTAGAAAATTAGATTGAAATTAAACTGGTTAATAAAAAGTGAATGGAAATTTCTTAAATGTGTTCAATTTTAGATCCTGTTATGGTGAAAAATAAATTCATGAAAAGCTTTCATGAAGTTCTCTCATATTTTAAATTTTTAAAATGATAATAAACCACCTCCTGTACTCAGAAATGCATACAAATATGGCAGTTAACACCAATGTAAACAACTGAAATATATATAACTTTTTCACAGTTTCAAACCTTGAGCTAGAAGACCGTAGGGATCATCTTCAATTTTGATAAAACTTGTAAATTCAAGTTCACCTAAAAAAAAATCGATGTTCATTTATAGGTAATAGTTTTACATTACATAAAACAAAATACTAAATTATCAGCCAATTGATTTCTGATATCAGTTTTTACAACTTACGTCTATTAGTCATTTTTCCTAGTCAAAATGACCACGATCACGAAGGTTTGTTAAAAAAAGTTTTTAACCATTAAACATATATATATTATAATACCATAAATATTACCGTATGGACGAACTTCAATCAGACAAAACACAAAAAATACTAACTTTTCTTTATTAATAGGAGATATTTGATGCCACAGATAATTAACCTTTATTAATATGATCAGGTATAAAGCATCCATAAGTAATCATAATATGAGAAATTAGCCTATCTCAAACACAAAACATATGAATAGAGTTCACCATTTTCAAAAACTATTTCCTTAGAATATAATACACACACTTTTCTAGTTTTTGTGAAATTCTACAAAATGAATCAATCATAACAAACCTTCAAAAACATTTTCACTTAAAGAAGTGGTTGTCATATCCAACATAACGTCCTTTGTATAGATAACTAGTCAAGTTCATTCAAGAAAGTTATGCATTAACTATAACAAACAAACTTCCAATCTAACATGATGAGGTTCCAGTATAAGGAAAGCTAAGTATAAATGAACATACTAAGCCAGTGACTAAATCACTAAAACAGTGAAGAAGAGGGAACAATAACAATAAACATACGTAATTGCTCAAGTTTGAGTTCAACAATTGAATTTGGCGGTATCGATACAACACTGGATAAAAACAGACCAAGACTGATTCTGAGACAAGGTTGTTTAATAACTTTGTATGTAACGAAAGAAAACGTCTCATTTTGACAACACTGAATAATGTTCGTTATGTTTCAAACTGTGGAGCATCGGTAGAATTTGTTGGGTACAACTTTTAAGTTATAACTGCTTATTTAAAATTAGACAACGCATTATGACCTTGAACTTAAATTTACAGTACCTATATATCTCCATAAGGCTGACAAGTATTTTCTTTTTTATACTATTGATTATCCATTTGTCTGTTTAAGTTGAGACTGTGCATGAGATTATTGAGTATAGTGCATACCTCATTTTGCATTTATATAATTTCGTGTTAAGTAGCCAAAAGATATCTTAGTCTTAATGTTTTAAATTATCTTACTATTACAAGTACCATAATTTTTAGTCCTCTGTACTACTATATAGAGATCAGTTAAGTTTTATCATATGTAAATAGTCTCAGAATATATACTTAAGCATTAAAACATTAATACTAGTGACTTTGTAGCGACGCGAGGTTGGCGGCCGGCACACCTGTTATCTTTGTTTATTTTGTTTCTTGTTACCATGTTTTCATTGTAAAAAACATTACATTTCTTCCATCCTCTCTCGCTCGTTTGAAGTCTTCAGACCCGCTAAGGCCTTCAACAGACAAGCCTGCGGATTTCGGACTTCTACAACTTAACTTTTTATGAGGATTTAATATGTCTTAAAAAAATGGCTAAAGTAGTTTAGGACCCCCAGATTTTAAAGGACGGACGTTTACATAAGTTCAAAGAAATATGTAAGAGGTTTACCTTTGCCTAGAAAAAACTGTGTAGATAAATATTTGAAGTCTTTTGTAAAATCAATATTGGTTTGATATCTTTCAGGGCACATTTGACAAAAGTAATCACCACATGTTGGTGATAAGACAATACCACTGCAGGCAGTGAATTTTGACTTCAGGACCTTAACACCATGACCATGATCACGAAGGTTGTTGAAAAAGTTTTTTTTTTAACTACATGTAACTGATGAGTTAAATCTTCATATTATATATATGTTTCATTAAAGTACACAGCAGTCTGCGTTAACGACTTTTAAGCTGGTCTGCTCCAATTTACGAACAGCGTTGCGGTGGGCTGGTGTTAAAAGCCATATCAATTGCCCAAGAGACATCCTAATTTGGTATGAGCAGATGTAAAAAGAAAATCCAACTTCCAGACGAAAGGCAAAACTTTCGTCTTGAAAAAACAAACAACAATTACAATGAATTAAGAACAAATACAGAAAATAAAATAATTACAGTGACAAAAAACAAGTACTTACAAAAGTTAAAACACGCACGAACAAGCATTCGACTTTTACACAAGCATCATCGGGTTAATGATATGGAAAACAACACATATATAAAACAAAAATGAAGAAAAACTCATTTCTAATGTAGTGCAATCTGTTATTATGTGGTATTTACTCATTGTAGGGTAAAAATCTAATGAAATGGTCTCCACATATAAAACTTTTAATGATATAAACAACGCGTTTCGAACACGTAGTGTTCTTCTTCAGGCATTAACTAAAAAATACAATGACACCAGAGAATTATCTATAGTACAAAGTAAATAAGTACAAAAATTAATACAAAATAAAATAAGGCAGAAAGTACGAACCTAAGGGTGAGTGCCTCTGAATAAGACTGACTGGAAATGGAATGGACATGGGTGGGGGTATAGGGTACATCTGTTTCTTATTAGAGCAGGTACATATTTCTCTTAAAGTTAGGCTGAGCCTTTAAATTTTCTTTTAGACTAAGTGTAGCAAACATATTGAAAAAATAACACACAGAGCTATAACGAAATATAAACCAAATATATGTATATGGAGAAAGTAGAACTTTTTTTTTTTTTATTATTATTATTATTATTTTTATATAAATAAATTAAGAAACGTTGTACATTTGGGGATTTGCTCATTGAGGCAAGCTCATAGTGCGCGATAATTCTTCTACTTGCCTCAATGAGCAAATCCCCAAATGTACAACGTTTCTTAATTTATTTATATAATAATAATAATAAAAAAAAAAAAAGTTCTACTTTCTCCTTATACATATATTTGGTTTATATTTCGTTATAGCTCTGTGTGTTATTTTTTCAATATGTTTGCTACACTTAGTCTAAAAGAAAATTTAAAGGCTCAGCCTAACTTTAAGAGAAATATGTACCTGCTCTAATAAGAAACAGATGTACCCTATACCCCCACCCATGTCCATTCCATTTCCAGTCAGTCTTATTCAGAGGCACTCACCCTTAGGTTCGTACTTTCTGCCTTATTTTATTTTGTATTAATTTTTGTACTTATTTACTTTGTACTATAGATAACTCTCTGGTGTCATTGTATTTTTTAGTTAATGCCTGAAGAAGAACACTACGTGTTCGAAACGCGTTGTTTATATCATTAAAAGTTTTATATGTGGAGACCATTTCATTAGATTTTTACCCTACAAAAACTCATTTAACTTTTGTAAGTACTTGTTTTTTGTCACTGTAATTGTTTTCATTTTCTGTATTTGTTTTTAATTCATTGTACTTGTTGTTTGTTTTTTATTTGTATTTTGTGTCGTATTAAAAAGTTTTGCCTTTCGTCTGGAAGTTGTGATTTTCTTTTTACATCTGCTCATGCCAAATTAAGATGTCTCTTGGGCAATTGATATTGCTTTTAACACCATAAACAGTTTTTAATAATTAAAAGTAAACAGTTTTTAATAATAATTTTATATATATATATATATATATATATATATATATATATAAAGACTTCACATAAACACGTGAAACAACAATCAATGATCAAACCACAATAAGAAAATGGGAAAACAAGATTAAGATCTTTCAACCGTAACAAGCGGTCTTCGTCAGAGTCAAAAACCAACTGAAACACTAGATGCAGAGAACATCTGGTGAGGGGTTGAGAAGAGTGGGAGGGAAGAGTGGTATTTTAAAAGGGTGAAAGCGCAGGAAATAATGTCTGGACTAATGTCCAGAAAGGGATGTTTGGGGAAACAAAGGAGTACAGTAAAAAAACTATCCGCTAGCTGTCAACCTTCTCAGAAGAGGCTATTGCCCTCGTAACGAAAGTATCAAGTTTGAAGAGACCGTTACTAATGTTTATAATATTTGATCTATTAAATTTAATTAGAGACGATTCAATAATATTTCTTAACAACATTGATTTTTCATTGGTAATAAATTTAGCTCCTGTCCAATCAATATAATGATTTTCATTTTTTATATGCAAGAATAAGGCACTACTTTTTTCCTGTCAATTTACGTTGTATTGGTGTTGTTTACAACGTGTCTTTAATGATTCACCAGTTTGACCAATATAAATTTTATGGCAATTTTTGCACGGAATTTTATAAATACCACGGGACTCCAATTACCTGGGAGAGTTTTTTATTAACATATTGCCCACGTTATTACGATTAGAAAACATTATATTAAAATCAAGCTTTTTGGCTAATCTTGGAAGGGGGTCCAATGGCTCATGATATGGCAAAACTATGGCAAAAAACCGAGTTTATTGGGACAGGGTCAGTTCTTCAGGTTCAAATTAAACTCTCATTGCCAACGTTTCGGATTTTATTTAAAACTTTTTTCATAGGCAGAAGCATAAATTTTGAAATAGAAAAACTACGTATTACATTACAAATTATTTTACAAAGAAAGATAGTCTGTGGATTTCAACAACTAACTAGTTTGAATGAACACGTGACACTCCCTGACAATGAAACTGGTCGAATCCCGATAAACTTTAGTTTTGTGTATATATATATTTATATATGATCAAACCACAATAAGAAATGGGAAAACAAGACTAAGATCTTTCAACCGTAACAAGCGGTCATCGTCAGAGTCAAAAACCCAACTCTGACGAAGACCGCTTGTTACGGTTGAAAGATCTTAGTCTTGTTTTCCCATTTCTTATTGTGGTTTGATCATTGATTGTTATTTCACGTGTTTATGTGAAATCATTATATATATATATATATATATATATATATATATATATATATATGTAAATTCGCGGATTCGTGCTCCGTTCTTCGACGTGGGGAGATCTCTCTCACTTCGTCCTCCCTTGTAGTCTACTCTCCTGATGACGAACAACAGTTCGAAATATTGAATTCTGTAAGTGTTCTTTTTAGTCTCTTTTCTGTGTCGTGCTTTGTGTAATTTAAAGTTATATATATATGTAAATGCCGATAGTCATTTGTTCATGGTTGGTTCTTTTATTTACTTTGACATCGTTGCCCATGGCAACACTGTCATCGATAGCACTGTGTACTAATCTTTTTTAGATTCATAATTTATTAATGTTTCTGCTGTAATCACTAGAGGTGTTTAATAGCCTGTAATTTAATTATTCTGTTTCAAGTATGTTCATTCCTTTACTATTGACTATTATTATTGTTGTACAATATTGTTTGTTTATTTATAATTGAGCCGTTTATTTTGAAAGTGGCCTAATTCCATTTTCCAAAAAAATTTAGCTAGCTATTTAAATAATTACATTTTTACGTTATCTTTACCTTTTGCAGCAAATTGTACAAAATTTATTTAAAATTACTAAGAATTTTTATAACAAAAATTAGTTGATAAATAAAATGACAATATTTTTAAATTTTGTAAAACGCAAACCCTTAAATATCTCGATTTTAACATAAATGGAATTAGGCCACTTTCAAAATAAGCGGCTCAATTAACACCATTGCTTTGTAACTTTGATTGTAAGTTTCCATCATTATTCTGTTTCAGATTAAATTTTGAGTATCAAAATTTAATGGATCATAAGGTATTGTTTTCTAAACCAACAATTAAAAGTGCTGTTAGCGCCATTAAACCTATAAACGGGTACCGTAAGGTAGGGATAAAGATAGAAGATGACATAAAAAGGGAGTATTTTGATGAGGACGAGAATTTATGCTATAAAAACATGCCTTTAGAGGAATCTCACAACAATACTGATGGTACTGCTATGGTCGCTAGCAAATCTCAAGAAGAAATATTTTTAATTAAAAGAATAAAGGAATCAGAAAGTAAATTAAATTTAGCAGATGAAGTGAAATTACATGAAGTTGAAAAGAAGTTTATTCGAGATAAATTTAACAAAACTCAAGATCCTATATATACAGAAGTATTTCGTGGCATAAGAATAAATAAACAAACCTAATTCATGGACCTTTTCAGATGAGACACACACGCTAATAAGAACAGGAAGTAGAGGGTCGTGTCCCTGAATGAATTAGAATTCGTTCTAAACCTCTGGAGACTATAAATAGACCTCGAAGCTGCAGACTGGCTCCAATTGAAGAGGAACTACAATCCTGTCAACATGAAGACGGCTTTAGTGATTGCGTTGTTTTCTGGTAATATTTCATTACTTTAATCATATTTTATATTTTTAATGCAATCAATAATTGTCCTACATCTTTTTGGTTCCATATAGCGTAAAAATTAAGTGCTGTTTAATGAAAGCACTTCTTTTTGGGGAATCTATATAAATAATATATAATAATAATTAATATTATTATTATTACATAATGTAATAATTTATATTATATTATGTAATATAAAAATATTTATTTGAAAAATAAATGCCCTTTTCTATGAAATGGATCTATTTTGTATTGTAATGGATCTATGTATGTAAATAAAATAAAAGAAAAGTTTAAATCTGTCTAAATAAAAGAAAGGTTTTGTCTGCACATTACTATGAACTGACTCATTTCAAGTTATCTTTATGTTTCATACATTAGAAAAACCGAATCCACCCTTAGAAAAATTGCTGTCGGTTTGTCAGTTTGAACGCAAAATTCACAATTAATGAACAAAATTATCACAAGTAAACTCAGCCACCATAAGACATAGGAAGCTGAAACTTTGCCACTAGATTTGTGTATGCCTAACTTAAAATATAGGCTTTAAATGGATTGAAAATCCAGTTTAGAAGCGCAGTTATGCACTTGTAAGCTGTATTTTGCTAACTTCACAGACAGGTTTATTTTGAAAATATAGGTGTAGCAAGTAGGTATTGTTAGTTGATTTTAATTTCATTTGTTTATTTGAATACTAGCAAACGTACCCGTCTTTGACGGAATCAAAAATTCAATTATAATTGGTATTCCAAAATACCAGTAGAACTTATAGAATAGTAGAAAATACCATTATTAGTAGAGTGTTAAGGAAATTCTTCTGTATACACCACATTAGCTGTCTATCCTTCAGGTTCATGAAAGAACAAAGAGTTGGAATCACTGACTCTTTTATGCCATAACTTCAAAAATAATAATGTCCTTGAAATAAGATTTTGTTTTCCAACGCCCATAGTTATAAGTTTTTAACCTTTTAATACCGTCCTAAGGGCGGAAACCGTGTCTCATTTTAGTAATGGGTTAGCCACACTTTCTGTTGATTCTATATTGGGAGTGCTATATTTTGACTAATTCAAAAGTATTTAGCGAAAGTGATCTTTAATGAGGATCTGACATCGTACAGGCTCGAGGCCAACCGGTTTAACGTTCTCTCCGAGGGACACCGTACTCAGATTTATTCACCTCCCACATGAATGAATCGAGGGCCAGAATGAGTATTGAACTCTGCATTGACCTATCCAGAGGGGAGCACGTTGTTGCTGCTGTGCTGATCTAACCCCCATTTATATCATGTGTTATTTTTCTTTTAGAAGTAATCGCAAATTCATTAAGTCTTTACATTCAATGCATATATTAAGAGAGTATTAAGTACGAATTAAAGACGATAATTCTTTACCTGTGTAATATATTACCGTATAATATTCAATGATAAGTGGAAAATTAAGTAAATTAGTCTATACACAAATAAAGTTCGTGGAAAACGCAATAAGAACACTTGGTGTTCGTCTTCAGGTCACATTTCAAATACAATTACAATGAGGAGGCATATTGTTGAAATTACTAAAGTATCATATTAAACTCAAGAGTTTAAATAAAATATTTCCCGCTTATTGGGAAGGTGAGAGACGGACAGATGATAAGGTTGGACTTGGGTTGCACAGGAGAGATGGGAGAGCGAATGAAATATATGAATGTGAATATAGAGAGGGAGACAGATATGTTCACAATAACTCTACTAAGTTATAAAGTGAGTTTAACAGTACTATATATTGCCAACATATAAAAAGACCTTTCATAGGTTTTCAAAACAAATGAATGAATTAGGGGAAACTCAGTATTTGTTGTTCATTCAAACAAAAAGAAGAAAGAAGCTATAAGTATTGATTGATTAATGTTGTGGTTTTCTTAGCTCCATGAGGGACAATTACCCAGTCATGTTCAGCCCCCCACCACGACCAGGTGAAAACACATCGGGGGAATAATAGTTATCTACCGCTAATGGCAAGCTCTTTTATGTCCCTCCCTAAAAATTGTACTTTTCTGTTTTAAATTTATGCGACAGATTCAGATATAAATCATCCCATTAGGGATCATTTATCCCGTTCATATCATTTTCAAATACATAGTCACCACCTCAAAAAAGATATCCAAATATGCTAATTCCTTTTATAAACCTTTAAAGGTCTGTACTCAACAAAAACTAAAGATATGATTAATAAAATAAATAGTTGTGCCTAATAATGACTTGCTAGTTAGTTTTGGTGTTGAAAAGGTATTTCCAAGGGTTTTGATTCCCAAACGCGTTAAAGTTATTACCAATAGCTTATCTCAAAATCTTTCTGGCTCCATTATTTCAACTCTGTACAAATTATTTTTTTTTAATCCAATTTTATAAACAAAACCGTATTTGTCTCGTATCAGCTTTAATATTAATCTATTTTTGCAAACCATTCCTATGAATCTTTGAACAACAGCTTTTATTATTCAACCATTCAACATCAACGAATTAATCTTATTTTCGGGGTGATATCTTCATGATGTATTAGTTATTTTTAAAGTCACCATTTAAGATTACTTATTGATTAATTATCCTCATTCTGTTTTTAAAGAAATACGAGATTGATTAATAATTGATATACCATTCAGATTCAACAATTCACACACAAGTAAAGTAGTTTGTCCTTTAAGATTTCCCTCAGGCCTAATTACTGAAACCATAATTCATACAAAAAAATAACGCAATAAACATCATCTTCCCTTAAACATGGTAAAAGCATTCTAGATCTCATTTTCATTTATCGGTAAGTATATTTTGAGTGTTATCAAAAATCTAAGGAAACATAATTTCAACATCGGTTTCAAAAGAAAAAAGAATTTGAAAGCTTTATTAACTTTTAAAAAAAGTTGTCAATCATAGATCACTTTGTCTTGTGAAAATTGTCAATTTTTGTAGATTGGAATGACAGTTTTGGAATAGAATCTATGAACAACTTAAAGAAACACTAAAAAATAAAAATAATTTATTTTTAAATAACAACTTTGTTTTTATTGTCAATTTACAATAAACAAACAATTTTGTTTTCACATTTTGCAAAACAGCTCAAAAGTAACTAATCATAACTGTGACTCTAAAAGACAGCCTTTTTACATGTCAACTATATATTTCCATAAATATCTAGTTTAGGAGCATATGAAGTCAATAAATCCTTGATTCTTCTTTTTGTTTGAATGATGAACAAATACTGGGATTACAATCATTCATTCATTTGATTTGAAAACCTTTGAAAGGTCTTTTTCTGTGTTCGCAATTTACTTGTTAAACTCACTTAATGGCATGCATGGTAGGGTTATTGTGAGTATATCTGCCCGTCGCAGATTCACCTGCTCTCCCGTTGGCCTGCGGTCCTATCTTATCATGTATCCGTACCGATAAGCAGGTACTATTTGGTTAAAACTTTTAATTTAACTATAATTAGAATATTTCAAATTTCAACTAATATGCCTCTTTAAAATTTTTTGAGATGTGACCTGAAGAATAAAAAAGTTTTCGAAATGCGTTACTTCTTCATAAAATTTATTTACAAATAGACTGCGAGGAATGGCGTTGTCTCCTATTGTTAGTTTAACTTTCACTAACCTCTCTGGTGGTAAATATATGAATCATTTAACTTAACCAGCTAAGAGTGACTCAGGACGACTTTGAGAGAAAATAACTATTAACTCTAACATTAAGTTTAATATGTAGAATTTTTTAACATAATAATGTACCCAAACATGTGAAAGTTAAAACCGAAGACATTATTTCCACTGAGCAGAAGATGCCCATTGCCCATGACCATTAACTAGATCAATTAGAGTATTTACAATAACATCAGGAATTGTAATATATTTCACTTAAAAAGAATATTACTGTTTACAATAGGAGCAATAATTATCGTTGTAACGATAAATCATTGATGATTACAATTGTAAAAGAACGATAGTTTCAAGGCAAACATGCTAGCAAGTTATAAGAGGGTTAACATGAAGAATGACTCTATTTATTACATCAGAAGTGTTATTCTTTGTATCCTTACCGCTGCTTACTACCATATCAGTGACTCCCTTCGAGAACAAACCCTTAACTGTTGGTTAGCTGAAATAAAGTAGAAACTGTTCCTGTAACAGCGTTACCATTTAAGAGTCCTTTTTACCCACTTTGACTGTTTGATGCTCGAATAGACTAATATTGAAAAAGTGATACATCACCAAAGGTGTATAGAGCAGCTTTCCAGGAGTTTCTAAGCAAATTTATACACCACAGGCATATTTTGACACATGGCTCCCGACTATCAAGAGGCTCTAGATGTGCTATGTACTCAAAGAATACAATAATGTCACGGTCATTATCGGTAGAAGTGAGTGTGTACATTACTGAGCTGTACACTATAATTAAAGCCTTCGAGTAGGACAGTAAAGAGCCTGAAAAATCGTTCCTAATGTTGTCAAACTTGAAGTCAGCACTCACAGCTATAAAGAACCCATTTCATAGCGTCATCTTGATAAATCTAATTTATGAACGCGTTATAGAATTGACTGTGGATAAGAAACTGGTGGACTTTGGCTGAATGCTGTACCATGTTGGAATCGAGGAAAATAACCTAACTGATATAGCTGCAAGAAATATGGACAAAGGAATGCTTGCCGTCATATATGAGGTCTGTCGCAAAGCTGTGGTGTGCAGAGTGTGGCAGGAGTGTGTTGCTGGGTGGGCAAGTAGCACTACACAGCTTCACAGGGTTCATTCAGCATGAGTGTAACGCTGCAGACTACCCAGAAGACATGTTCTAGTATGAACAGATTGAGAATCGGTCACAGTAGGCTGACTCGAGGCTTCCTTCTTATGGGGAAGACTAGACCAGTTTGTAACCATTGTCACATCCCTCCAGCACTCTCCTAAGAACTCAGCATCCCAAGGAACCCGCTGTTATGCCACCACAGTCAGTCAGAAATCTTGAAACGTCGAATGCCGACGTAGGGTCAAAACCCATCCCATCGAGATCCGCTCAAGATTAATTCTTTTAAAATACAGGCGTTAAAGACATATGAATTATAAGGATGGACAGCTCCCAAGTCAGTGCTCGATCGAGTGACTTTCCACTCTCAGGTGCCGACCAAGGTTGACTATCCACCCATTTGTGCCTTTCTCAGTTCATGCAATGAGAGAACAACCTCCCAGGCATGTTCAGCCCCCCACCACGACAAGGTGAATACACATCGTGGGAACAATATAGCTATCTACCGCTGATGGCAAGCTCTCTTTTATGTCTCTCCTTAAAAATTATACTTTTCTGGATAGGTACGACTTACAGTCGTGTCCCCAAGGCATGGATACAGCTTATATAGGCTATGATTAGACAAGCGTCCAAAGGACTGCATTTTGGATTTAAATCGGAATACAATTAATAGCTGATATTGCTAAAACAAAAATAATAATAATAATACAAACGAATGAACAAACTCACGTTAGGAGTCTAAGATCCGAAATAATAAATAACATTATCAATAACGATAAATATATTATAATATCATTCTTGAAAATATTGATACAAAAATCCAAAAAGAAAATCCAACATAGCTACTAATGTAGGCAAAAGTAAAACAATCGCCTTTCCGCCCATTAGAAATTACAACATGGAAACGCATGGATTACGAAACTAATTATGAATTAAGTAAAAATAGATCCAGATAAAAAAAACGCCAACATTAATTTAGAAACATAATTAACACTCCTACAATTTATAAAGCAATTCATTACTGATTAGTTGTGTAATTAATTACTCGTTAGGTGTGCAATTAATTACTCATTAGTTGTGTAATTAATTACTCATTAGTTGTGCAATTAATTACTCATTAGTTGTGTGATTAATTACTCATTAGTTGTGTAATTAATTACTCAATAGTTATGCAATTATTTAGTATTTAACTAATTTAAATGTTATTAATTAATATAACGAACTATATAAGTCGCTAACTACACAAAACACTTAACTAAATATGGGCCAGAACCAGATAGTATGGTCAATTTAATAGACTTTCTGAAGACAGTGCGAAAGGGCTTTATTTTTATTATAATTTGTAAAATGGAGATGGTCATGTTAAATCAAGGAATTAATCATTGATTTATTAAATCAATGAATCATTTATTGATTATAAATGTGTTTGATAAAAATGTGTAGATAACAGTTGATTGCTAATGTGCTAATAATCCTTGTAAACCTAAAAACACGGTAAACACACTTTTTCGCCTTAGAAAAGGACGGAAGATATTTTAATAAAGCCGTATGTTTTTTTTTTACTTTAGTGATCATAGCTAGCGTCAGGGCGGAGGAATGCAGGGCAGCCTGCCACGAAGTCTGGAATCCAGTATGTGCAGAGTCCCCCATGCATGGATTAAAAACATTCTCCAACGAATGTGCAATGACGAATAGTAACGAGTGCATGAACACAGGTAAACATATAAAACATTTGTTCATTTTAATTTGTAATGCATGGCGGATTAAAGTGAGCCCTTGGTTTGCATAAGAGGGATAGAGTTAAACCCGGGGGGTTTAATTGTATCTCTCTTATGCAAACCAAACGCTCACGAATTTAACTATATCTATTACAGAAAAATCCTCTGATTTAACTGTAATCCTCTTACCTCACTAACATAAATGTATCTATTACAGATAATATATGTGTTGCGTATACAGGTGAACACAGGTTTAACTGTAATCCTCTTATCATCACTAACTTAAATGTATCTATTACAGATAAACTCCCTGTTTTAACTGTATCCCTACTTTAACAGTGTCCCTCTTATGCAAACCAGGCGTTCACAAATTTAACTATATTTATAACTGTATCTATTACAGATAAATCCTCTGGTTTAACTGTAATCCTCTTATCCTCACTAATTTAACTGTATCTGTTACAGATAAACTCTCTGTTTTAACTGTATCCCTACTTTAACAGTGTCCCTCTTATGCAAACCAAGCGCTCACTAATTTAACTATATATAACTGAATCTATTGCAGATAAATCCTCTGGTTTACCTGTAATCCTCTTATCCTCACTAATTTAACTGTATCTATTACAGATAAACTCCCTGTTTTAACTGTATCCCTACTTTAACAGTGTCCCTCTTATGCAAACGAAGCGTTCACGAATTTAACTATATTTATAACTGTATCTATTACAGATAAATCCTCTGGTTTAACTGTAATCCTCTTATCATCACTAACTTAAATGTATCTATTACAGATAAACTCCCTGTTTTAACTGTATCCCTACTTTAACAGTGTCCCTCTTATGCAAACCAGGCGTTCACAAATTTAACTATATTTATAACTGTATCTATTACAGATAAATCCTCTGGTTTAACTGTAATCCTCTTATCCTCACTAATTTAACTGTATCTGTTACAGATAAACTCTCTGTTTTAACTGTATCCCTACTTTAACAGTGTCCCTCTTATGCAAACCAAGCGCTCACTAATTTAACTATATATAACTGAATCTATTGCAGATAAATCCTCTGGTTTAACTGTAATTCTCTTATTCTCACTAATTTAACTGTATCTATTACAGATAAACTCTCTGTTTTAACTGTATCCCTACTTTAACAGTGTCCCTCTTATGCAAACGAAGCGTTCACGAATTTAACTATATTTATAACTGTATCTATTACAGATAAATCCTCTGGTTTACCTGTAATCCTCTTATCCTCACTAATTTAACTGTATCTATTACAGATAAACTCCCTGTTTTAACTGTATCCGTACATTAACAGTGTCCGTCTTATGCAAACGAAGCGTTCATGAATTTAACTATATTTATAACTGTATCTATTACAGATAAATCCTCTGGTTTACCTGCATCCTTGTTATAAAACCAAGGGTTCACTAATTTAACTTACCAGATAAGTTGTCCCCTTGTGTTTTCCCTTTTTCTTTGCTCACCAGCTGTTGGGTAGATTGACACGTTTGTGATTCTGAAAACAATCTTTTATTTAAAATATGAACGCCGATTCCCTTGCTTTACTCAGTTCTTTTCAAAACGGTGTAACATTCGAAAACTCTTAACAACTTTTTCCAGTTCTTTTAATGATTTTTATTCCAGGTTCAAACACTTCTCAATAAAACACCTTATTGATAGGCGAAATTAATCTAATTTTTTTAATTAAAATTTATTCCAATTGTAAGAAGTAAATGAATTTAATTTAGACAGAATCTGACATTAAACCTAGATAATTAAATATAAAAATTCTAATGCTGTTAAAAAAAAGGCCAGTATAAAGTTTTAAGAAATTAAATCATTGCAGCAAACTAATGAGGACATTGTTCCTGGGTTCTATCAAAGATGTTTGATTAAACTAATGATAACGCATACTGTTTAATGTTAATGTATGAAGTGGGGATATATCAATATTAGTATTAATTAATGTTATTAATTTTATATTATTGTATAAATTTTGCAAGTACTTCCCCTTACTGTGTACCATGGAGAGATTCCTAAGCAACTAGTTTTTATTTAGTCTATCACCTTAGGAATCTACAATTAAAAAAAATGTTCGAAAAATTACTCAAACCCAAAATCATTGCATTGGTTCTTATTTATTTTAAGATGGTTTGATGTTGACTCTTCAATTGGGATTTCTTTTTTTCTAGACTTCAGACTGATAAGGAAAGGAGTCTGCGATTCAGAAACTTAGAGGAACTCAAAAGAACTTCTGAACTACATAAATACTCAATTTAAAATGTTTCAAACAATAAAGATTTTATTTATCACTTTATCGTAATTACTCCTTTTATTTATATCAACTACTTGTCATTAAAAATAAAATTAAGAAACACTAAGAAATAAATTATTAAACACTTATCGATTTTATTGATGAATGGAGTGGCCAAAAAAGATGGCGCATTCTTAATAAAATAATATCCCAGTAAAATTCTTTCTAATTTATTTTAAATTATACATATACGAGGTGTGTAAATAAAGTAGTGAGACTGATTTTTTTTTAAATTGTCTATTCAAATATAATTACAATGTGATATTGTCACCTTCAAAATAGTTCCCTTCGGAAGCCACACAGCGCTGGAGACGGTCCTTCCAATCATTGTAGCATTGCTGGAACTCGGATTCTGGAATGGCCTTCAGCTGGTCGGTTACAGCAGTTTGTATGTTTTGTAGTGTCCCGAAATGAGTTCCCTTGAGGTGATTTTTCAATCTCGGGAAGAGGAAAAAGTGATAAAGACTCAAGTCTGGTGAATAAGGAGGCTGAGGAGCAACAGGAATATTTTTACTGGCCAAAAACTCGTTTTCTTTTCGGAATTTTCGGAACCATTTTCGCACAAATTTTTCTCATCTCCAATTCATTGGTCGAAATGTGATGAACGGAGGTGTGATTCAAATTCAACTGTTCCCCGATCATTCTGACTGTCAAGCGTCGACCTGAACGCACAAGGTTCCGTACTCTGTTGACATTTTCATCGGTGTTTGCACTTGAAGGCCTTCCGCTTCGTGGTTCATCTTCAATCGACTCTCTTC
>JAPFBL010000214.1:550000-662523 GCA_026182355.1 Hermatobates lingyangjiaoensis | reverse complement strand
GGGTTTTAGAATAGTCAAAACGACAAGACTAATGCAGAAAATTTCCTTAATTTGATAAGGTTTTCATTTTCATGGAATTGGTTTAACAGAAGTCAAGGCGTGAACAATAATATTGTAGGTGTGGTGAATTTGTTATTTTTTTATTTTCATATTAGTCGTGTTAGAATCGTCAATACGACAACCTAATGCAGAAAATTTGCTTAATTTGATAAAGTTTTCCATTTTCATGGAATTGGTGTAACAGAAGTCAAGGTGTGAACAATAATATTGTAGGTGTGGTGAATTTGTTTTTTTTTTATATTTTCATAGTAGTCGTGTTAGAATAGTCAAAACGACAAGACTAATGCAGAAAATTAGCTTAATTTGATAAAGTTTTCCATTGTCATTGAATTGGTGTAACTGAAGTGAAGGCGTGAACAATAATATTGTTGGTGTGGTAAATTAGTTATTTTTTTGATATTTTCATAGTAGTCGTGTTAGAATAGTCGAAACGAGAAGACTAATGCAGAAATTTGCTTAATTTGATAAAGGTTTCCATTTTCATGGAATTGGTGTAATAGAAGACAAGGTGTGAACAATAAAATTGTATGTGTGGTGAATTTGTTATTTTTTTTATATTTTCATAATTATCGTGTTAGAATAGTCAAAACGACAAGACTAATGGAGAAAATTTCCTTAATTTGATAAAGTTTTCATTTTTCATGGAATTGGTGTAACTGAAGTCATGGCGTGAACACTAATATTGTAGGTGTGGTGAATTTGTTATTTTTTTATATTTTCATAGTAGTCGTGTTAGAATCGTCAAAACGACAACCTAATGCAGAAAATTTCCTTAATTTGATAATGTTTTCCATTTTCATGGAATTGGTTTAACAAAAGGCAAGGTGTGAACAATAATATTGTAGGTGTGTTGAATTTGTTGTTTCTTTATATTTTCATAGTAGTCGTGTTAGAATAGTCAAAACGACAAGACTAATGCAGAAAATTAGCTTAATTTGATAAAGTTTTCCATTGTCATGGAACTGGTTTAACTGAAGTCAAGGCGTGAACAATAATATTGTTGGTGTGGTAAATTAGTTATTTTTTTATATTTTCATAGTAGTCGTGTTAGAATAGTCAAAACGAGAAGACTAATGCAGAAAATTTGCTTAATTTGATAAAGGTTTCCATTTTCATGGAATTGGTGTAACAGAAGACAAGGTGTGAACAATAAAATTGTATGTGTGGTGAATTTGTTATTTTTTTTATATTTTCATAATTATCGTGTTAGAATAGTCAAAACGACAAGACTAATGCAGAAAATTTGCTTAATTTTCAATTTTTGTGGAATTGGTGTAACAGAAGATAAGGCATGAACACTAATATTGTAG
Source organism: Hermatobates lingyangjiaoensis (assembly GCA_026182355.1). Taxonomy (NCBI): domain Eukaryota; kingdom Metazoa; phylum Arthropoda; class Insecta; order Hemiptera; family Hermatobatidae; genus Hermatobates; species Hermatobates lingyangjiaoensis. Next base: position 661,153 of record JAPFBL010000214.1, on the reverse strand, counting down.
GTGTGGTGAATTTGTTATTTTTTTATATTTTCATAGTAGTCGTGGTAGAATTGTCAAAACAACAAGACGAATGCAGAAAATTTGCTGAATTTGATAATGTTTACATTTTCATGGAGTTAGTTTAACAGAAGTCAAGTTGTGAACAATAATATTGTAGGTGTGGTGAATTTGTTATTTTTTTTTATATTTTCTTAATAATCGTGTTAGAATAGTCAAAACGACAAGACTAATGGAGAAAATTTGCTTAATTTGATAATGTTTTCCATTTTCTCATGCAAATACCCTAACTCCATTCTAACTAACAATTAGTTAGAAGGTGAATATTCTTTTCATAATTATTTGTAACTAATAATTGTTGGTAAAAAATATGAGAATGTGTGTTACCTTCTGAGTTCCATTTTTTTCTATGATGTTTTGCACTCTTTTTTTGTACTAATTTTGGAAATTATTTAGGATGTATTTGGGCGTTTACTAGATTGCTTTCTTCGGAATCAAAGTTTTGGTTACGATTTTTCGTAATCCTTTTTTTTTTCGTCTAATTTTGAATTTTTGACAATAGATTGTCATTAGCAAAAAGTGGGGTATGAGGACTTTCAAAATGAATTCAAAATTTATGGATTCAGTAGTTTGCTCGCCATTTTATATTTTTGAGTAAACACTAGTTGAATTAATAAAAATACCTGAAGTGCTCCCTCCCATTTCAATGAATGAATCCTTAATGCGACTCATAGATTGTGAAAATATTGTAACAATAGAGTTTACTTATTGTATTGGTATGATTCTATTATGGAGAATACAAATTTGGTTATTATTTTCAGATTGGAATGACAGTGTTCTGGAGAACTTGGTGTCTTTTTATCTAAACAAGCCAGAAGTGAGGGAGGGGGTGGTTATGAAGCCTTTTGTCCAAAGTTCTGAGTGCCATTTGTCAGATATCAATGAGAAGGAGAGGAGGGTGTGGTTACACAATCAGTTTAGGCACATGTATAGCAACAGGTAAAAGTCTTTTAAAGTAAATTAACTGTAGTCATATGCTAATCAACAATTTAAGTGACTTAGAGCCATCGGTAAAGTTATACTGATACCTTTACAGTGTCTGAAAGAAACACCACTAAGTTTATAAAAGAACTGCTACTTATCTTCATCTAACTCGCAACATATTTATAGTACAATTATGTAAATGGTACTGTAGTTGAGTTTATGTTTTATGGAAAACTACATCTAAAGCTCAATTTTACTTTGAGCACACCACTTCATTTTGCTTAGATTCATAACTGAATTCAACTTTGTATAGTTAAAACAATGTGTATTCAACTTTTACCTTCAAAACGCTTTGAACGTAACCCCTTTTTTTCTACAGAACCTTGCATATTTCTTACACACTTTTGTTCCATTCTTGATCAGAAATAAATTTTATCCTACATAAATAGAAAAAACATTTTAGAAAAAGCTATACTATTAATACATAATTAATAATTAATGCTTAATACTGTTTTGTGGTTTTATCATTAAAGTCCAATAAATTAAAGAGCTATCGAAGTATGTTATTAACGTATCAAATTTACTCTTTATAGAAAAAACCTTGGTAATTTATATGTAATGTTTTATACTTGCAATGTTTTATATGTCAAAAATATACTTGCCTATAGAAATCTTTTAGGAATAGTTAAAATTTAGTACTGTTAATTTAGTAATATTATGCAGTACTAAATTTTATCCAATCATACTATTTTTAATTAATACTAATGGCATGGAAATGCTTTTAGCCCTTTTAAAGCAAATATGCAACAAAACTTTTCAAAGGAGTATAATTTAAAACCTAACCCAAAAAATCTTTAATGGTATAATATATGAATAAAAAGGTCTAGAAAAGCATCATGAGTTTTATAATTTTATCTAAAGACCTATAGGTGTTTTTAGGAATACAGCATGTTAGTAGTGTGGTTAAAGCTATTTCCAGCAACACCGACAGATTTAAAATATATTATGGAGCATTCTTAGGACGGAAATGGAACACAATATTCCAAGGATGAGATTTACTTGCAGAGTATTTTTCATTCCAAAACTTGTGAAGACTCTGTGGAAGTAGATAGGAGGTTGATTATCGATAGGTGGTTGATTATCGATAGGTGGTTAGTTTTAAGTAGGACAATTTCTACTTAACTATCGGTTGAAAGTAGTAATGCAATTTGTAAGCTTATACGTGAGGTTACTAATTAGATGAGAGTATACATCATTTGCAAAGCTCAGTATGACCTTTCACTTTGTTTTATCACTAATTTTTTATTAAAAATATGTTAACTCTGCTTTTAATTAAAATGAACTTGGAAAACTTTGTTCCGATTCAGGAATGGTAAACTTTCTTGTGATAGCCGCATTTAAATGATCACAACCTAAGAGTCATAGACATACACTGTTAGTGTGTGCATGACTCCTGCATTGTGAAATCGTGATAAACACGTACAACCGGAATTTGAAACCCTACTTAGATTAAAAGTATCAATAGATAAAAGTATTAATATTATAGCTAATATCTCTTTTAAGAATCCCATAGTGTACTACATTTTTTTACTTATAGTAAATATGACTGGAGACCAGTGAATATTTTTTCAAATATTGCTTATTTTATTCAGTACATTGAACTCTTAGAAATAATGAACTATCGAATGTCGCCTTCACGCAAAATGTTCGCCCTCCCTCACATAGATTTACAAAATAAATTTGATTCTATTTTTTACTTAGTACTATCTTAAATTAAATCGATTTTGTACCAGATAATAATATAATAACAAACTTTTAGCAAATATTTATTGAATGGTTGTGTATATTTTGTCAACAGGCCAAGAAAATATCTTCCATATGAGATATACGATTGGGAAAGAATATACAAAATAAAGTTCGATACTTTGCCTTTAGACAAACGAACTAGACCATTTGAATTGGATCAGAATCCTCTGGAAGATAGGAGATATTATGACCACAAACCACCCTACATCCCCAGGAGTATCAGAGGCAAAAAGAAACACTGGAAGGCATGGAGGGCCAACTTTGCCAAGACCTACTACCCTGAAATAGAATTCTAGCTTTCTTCAAGTTGATGTTTTTGCTATTTTCTAAAAATATATGTATATATTTGTAATTTTATTTTATTTTTAATTTCAGAAGCTTATACAGATCTGTTTAAAACCAACAGTTGGTCCTATGGTTTAGCTACTCACAAGATGAGTGAGTCTAACTAATTTTGCACAAGTTTTCGGCCTATACATAGATCGCCGTCAGGTTTCGATTTAATAAATATTCTAAATCTGAAACTTCATTTTATTTTTATTTTAAATTTAAATCATTTATTAAATTGAAACCCTTTGACTGTCTATGTGTAGGTCGAATGATTGAGCTAAATCAGTTAGAATGATTAAAAATTTATGATCGTATTTAAAACTCAGTTACAGTGGTTAAAAATATAATTTCTTAGGTAATTCTAGTTTGGTATATTCGACCGTGCCTCTGGCTAACATATTATAGAGGTTACAGCCAACCCAGCGTAAGCAGTGCAACCAGCGTGATTTGAAGGCAACCAGCAAAAGGTTAGTCAATGCAGAAGCTACTCTTCTCTTTAAGGGAAGATTTACTGCCAACTTTATATTATATATATATATATATATATTATATATATAATATATATATATATGATCAAACCACAATAAGAAATGGGAAAACAAGACTAAGATCTTTCAACCGTAACAAGTGGTCTTCGTCAGAGTCAAAAACCCAACTTCACGTGTTTATGTGAAATCTTTTTATATATATATATTATATATATATAATATTATAATATAATTAATATATATATATATATATATATATATACCAGTACCGCCCTGTCTTCCTGCGGGACTCTTCGCTCGCTCTTCGCACCTCCTGATGACGACGATTGTCGAAATATCGATGTGAGTTATGTCTGTGTCTTTCTGTGTGTTTCCTTCGTTTTTTATTTTATTATATATATATATATATATATGTATAGATTTCGTGAAACAACCAATGATCAAACCACAATATGAAATGGGAAAACAAGACTAAGGTCTTTCAACCGTAACAAGCGGTTTTCGTCAGAGTCAAAGACCCAACTGAAACACTAGATGCAGAAAACATCTGGTGAGGGATTGAGAAGAGTGGGAGGGAAGAGTACTATTTTAAAAGGGTAAAAGTGCACCCCCAAAGGGATGTTTGGGGAAACAAAGGAGTACAGTAAGAAAGAATAAAAAACTACCCGCTAGTTGTCAACCCTCTTAGAAAAGGCTATTGCCCTCGTAACGAAAGTAATAAGTTTGAAGAGACCATTACTAATGTTTATTTAAAAACTTTAATTTTATTATTCATTTATGGACCCTGTCTGGACATTTGTCCTTTCCTGCACTTACCACTCTTCTCAACCCCTCACCAGATGTTTTCTGTATCTAGTGTTTCAGTTGGGTTTTTGACTCTGACGAAGACCGCTTGTTACGATTGAAAGATCATAGTCTTGTTTTCACATTTCATATTGTGGTTTGGTCATATATATATGTGTGTGTGTATGTGTATGTGGAAGACAATAAATTATGTAAACAAACATTTATCAAAGGAAACAATGTAACTGGCCCAGAACCTTTATATGACCCCCTAAGAGAGCAAGTGGTAACGCACGCAGAAGTCCTCTTTAAAACTTTATTCCTATGGTTCGATAAGAATAACTGAATTCAATATTAGATTATTTCATAATTTTTAGGCGGATATTCCTCTCCTTAACATTCAATGCCATCAAAGCAACAACTTTCATAAATCAGGAAACAATTTTTTGAAAACTTTCTGATCCCAGTCAAGGATATTTCTGCTGGTAGTTTGTTAAAAAAAGTTAAATACTTTTGAATATATTTGTATTTTTAATTCATTATATTTGTGTCTTGAAACTATTTGTCAGTTGTTTAATTTTATCTTTGCATAGATTGTGACAAATTTGTTTCTCCTTATGTTCACATTGGTTACTCAAATATCCATATAATAATTTTACGTATTTTCTGTTTAGGAAAATTGTTTCTTTCTTCGTAAATTTTATAATTTTAATAATATTCTATTAGCTAAGGAATAAATAAAGGGAGAACAGTATGAATCAATCTATAGAGAGGAAAATATCTTGGAAATGATAGAAAAATAGGAAACAGCACTGTGAGTTTTAAGAGTGCTATTTTCTGAACATGTGTAAAAAGAATAAGGGAAGTCGTTATTAAATGATGGGTCAATATTAAAACTTATTTTATTTAACTTGGACGATGTAGCTAGGAGTCTCCTACACTAAGACCATTCATGAACTAATATAAGAAAATTAGGTAAAGATTTTAACAGGTTCTCTGCGAACAGCCCCTTGGAAACAATCACAAGTCCTTTTCAAGTAAAATCTTCCTTTTACTCTCTTCTGTTATCAGATAGGTTGGTGATCCAAAGCATTTTAAAGTCCTGTTCTTCTAAAGAAACTTGAATCGAACCTCACCACCTGAAATGTATATTATGCTCAAGGTTAAATTACAAAAAAAAAAAGAAAAAAATAGAACACATAAAGATATTATAAGAAATAAATAACACTTTTCACAAAATAATAATTTCACTAAATAACTTTTTTGTTCCTGTTTATTACCTATAAGTTTTTCAAAACGAGAAATAATGTTTATAGTAAGATGCAAGTTTTCCTCGGCATTCAAGTGATTCTTGGATTTTGTTATAATTCAAATTTAACAATAGAGTGCTGACTCAGAAATTTCAATAAATAATATCCTATTATTTCATTTACCTGAACTTCTTTCGCACTCCCGGGAATATGATCTCGAACTCCTGATCTAGGTAATGTGAAAGGAGGGAATAAGCATATTCCATTATTAAACCATTTATTAAATTATTTTATTCTATGTAATGAAACATTTTGTTAACTCTCTTAAGTGTCTTTCAACTGATCCATAATTTTGAAATATTTTCACACTTAAATTTAGGCAGACAAAATGACTGTGAAGCATATTTAACTTCACTGTCAAAAAGTTATTTTGAATTTCCGTTGTTGAAACAAAGTTCAGCATCATTTGTGGATTGTAATCACGTGTGTCCATTCACTACGGGTTGAAAGTCCCAAAGGATGGTCGGATTAGATTTTCAAGGTTGAAATTAGTAGTGTTTAAGACGATTCAAGCTATCAAGTTGTACGCTTAATGTATACTATGTTTTACAATATGTTACGTTAGGTCACAGTCAGTTGATTTAATGATATGAATTCAACTCAAGGTCAGTACTTGAAACCAGATCTTGCTAAACAAAAGCTGTTACATAACTAGATTTCTGTCTCAACGGTTAATATTGTTGGTAAAAATTCCTTGCATCCAAGGTAGACAAAGATTCAATTAAGTCGTGTGGTTGAGTCAAAACATCAATCTCGTCGAAATTTCTATGAATCCAAGACTGGTTTAATGTCAGCCATCCTCAATATCAACTTAATTTCAAACTAAAGTCAAACAGATGACATTTTAAAACCGGTTTGGCTTGGCTATAAACTGGAGTGTTTGCTCATAATATTAGCACAAATATTGAATTGTAATAACTTAAAGTTTAATATACTTTCAATTATATACTGAATAGAAAACAAATTATCATGGGTAAATCAAATTAATTTGAGCTACATTTTCAAACTTTCAATCGAAGGATTTACATGTCACCATTTATCAGAAAATGGTACAAACATTTAATTTAATTTTGGTGCTTTTTCAGTAGGAATTTCCCTGTTGAAAATGCCGACCCCTGACACGTGCCCCCCGGGGTTGACCCCCCCCCCCCCCACCCCCCCCGTCTTGCTTGCCACTGTCTATTCAGTAATTGCATTTTTATTTTCATATGATGATATCAATTTATTTTGTCATTTCTACCCACGAGACTTGACAGTTTGAAGGTCAAGTAAAAAATATATTTAACATGAAACTTGTGTGGCGACAAAAAAGTTGGGTACTTCTGCCACATAACATCATTTCATAACTGTTAGGGCTCCCTTCTGTTCAGTTCAAGAATAAATCTGGCTTTGACTAAACAAAATATCTAATTACCAAATAATGACTTGGTTGATGTTGTTTGACTGCGGTGCATGTCAATATTGCTACTTCCGTTTGTGAATTCATAGTAATGAGGCAGGTGCATTGAACCTGAAATACACAATGAAGTTGATTGTGAGGTACAATGAATTCTGCAGTATGTAGGACATACAGCTAGCAACCTTATTTAAAACAAAATTTAATTACGGTGAAAATAATTATTCCTCCTTTAAAGGAGAATAAAACCATTTGCTACAATATTAATGACTTCATTTTCAAAAATAGCCAACATTTTACATTCAGTTTTAATGACTTCAGTTTTTGCAGTTGAATGGTAGAAAGTGAATTGAAAATATTGATTACGCATGTTCAATCTGAAAGTAGCATAATCATAAAAGACTTTATGTGAAAAACTTTTTATTCATGCAAACAGCTAAAGTAAACTTTAAACTAAGGAACCCAAAAGAAAGGGTGCGTATTGATGTTTCCCTATAATTTAGGACTCTGGCATCCTAAGAAAAAAGACAAAATGGACAAGCGCCCTTGTTCATTCTATTATTCTCCTGAGTACGGAGGAATGCTGAAATTATAACGAAATATGAATGTCTACCATTGTTTTCTGTGTTTCTTCGATTAAATTATTATTATTGTAATTATAAATTCATATCTCAAGCGATATGATTGAAATCACTGTTTTCAGTCGATTATCTATTGTTTTTGTCACTTTCAGAATGTCATGAACCAAAATAATTTGATGATACTTTTAATCTAAACTCTTTTTAGTTTTCAACATCTAAAAAAAAGTATATAAAAGATAATTTGTACAAACTATGTTTTTTTATTACGGTGTATGAACAACTTACCGATATAACGGTATTACGACACTTCTACGTCAGAAATAATACGTATTTTGCCAGTCTCAAGTTTGCTGAAATTACGGATCTTTGAAGTGAGCCTGGCATCAAAGGGATTTTGAGCCAGCGATTTCCTCTTAGGGACGCTGGGTACAGGCGGTACTTTAGGCGAGTATCGACGTTAAACCGTCGGTGCAGAGCCTGCACAATGTCAGGCACTCATAAAAATCTCTACACTAAAAATGGGTGACAAATAATAAATGAGCCGCAATTTCCGCCCCTAGAACAGCACTAAAAGGTGAAAGCATTATAAGTGTGGGCGTTGGTTTGATTTACTTTGCTAAAAAAAAAAAAATTGCGAATCGCAATCTATAATCGAATAATGTTATATTTGCTTATTAGAAAAACTTTTAAGTACTGGCCAACTGCTTTGTAATAGATTCATTGACATATTGTATCGCTTTTGTGAATGTACTGTTTACTTAAAAGACAAATAGTCAATATAAACAAGTTCACATGACCAAATAACCTGTTACGTCACAATAGATCCAAGAAGTGTTTCAGTTTGACCTTCTCTCTCCTAATACTCCAATATTTAGAAACCTCCATGTTCTGTTTATTAGTATTTAGTATCTGTTTAAGGAAGATTAACAAAAGTTCCTTATTTGCCATGCATGTAAGCACACAAAGATCTCAATGTTACATGGACATATTTCCATTGGATATATGTGACCTGTTCAGAAAGAGAGGTGAGAGTCATTAAAAATAAACAGTGGTTGTGATTATGTGGAGCCAAGTTAGTTCAGTGATTCAAGCGTTCTCGCCTCAGAACTAGTAGGTCCAGGATTCAATACCTGCCTGGTCCTCGATTTATTTACGTGGGAGGTGAATAAATATGAGTACGTCGTCCCTCGGAAGGGACGTTAAACCGTCGGTCCAGAGCCTGTACGATGTCAGGCACTCATAAAGATCTCTACTCGAAATAAACTTGAGTTTGGCAAAATTTAGGACTCCCAATATAAAACCAACAGGTAATGTGGTTAACGCATCACTGAAAATGGGCGACAAATAATAAATGAGCCACAATTTCTGCCCCCTAGAACAGCACTAAAAGGTGAAAGTATTATAAGTGTTGGCGTTGGAAAACAAACAAACAGGGTTGTGTTAAGGTTAAGTAAGGGTTTGTCTGGGTTAAGTAAGCTTAACCCAGATCTTATGTTATTAAAAATATAGTTACTTAATTCTTTACTTGGCTTTTCCAACGAAATGGTCTGGTTATTCTTCCTTCGAAGGCTGGAACTGAGAGTTATGTATTAAATATTTTCATTTATTCCATAGAATTATACATCGTGGTTTCAGCATTTCTGTTAGGTCAGGTGTCCTTTCTATTATACTGAAGCCCTTTAACTAACGTCCCAGGGAGAAAATATTACACAACAAGCAATATTAAACTTCTAATGTTTCTGAAACTTTGCAATAATTATAAATTTTCCTAAATATGTTTTTTATGTGAAAATCGAAAGAACAAATTCTCATTAAACTGTTGTTAATTGATAGATGCCCTTAATGTATAGCCCTTTATCACAATGACAAATGTGGTATTTTACTTTGCCAAATTAACTTTCAGTGAGCTTAACGACGATATTATCTTTTCCTAGTGACTCGAGAAACTCATAACATTTTTACATTTCGTCTCATCAACTCAAAGATAACTTAAATCAAAGTACTAATATACACTAGTTTTAGTATTTCTTAGGATCAACATTTCTACAACTTTTACAAAGTATGAATAGCTAGAGGACTTCGTCGATAGTTTAATTTCGTTTGTTGTTCACATTTTTCACAAGTCAGATGGTATTTTTGTTCTTGAAAAACACGCTTAAGTCAGTTTAATATATACTAAGTTCTACATTTATTCAGAAAAAGTAAAAAAACAAAAAAAAATTTTGCTCACATTTATGGGTGCTAATCTTGAAGAACCAGTGGACCGAATTGAAAAAGTAAGGTTGTAGCCCGCGAGCCGTAGTTTACCCACCTGTAGACTACAGTAATGTTAGGCATATTTTTTTTTACCTCAGCATCTATCAATTAACAACAGTTTAATGAGAATTTGTTCTTTCGATTTTAACATAAAAAACATATTTAGGAAAATTTATAATTATTGCAAAGTTTCAGAAACATTAAAAGTTTAATATTGCTTGTTGTGTAATATTTTCTCCCTGGGACGTTAGTTATTGATTTTCATTAAAACTCCATTAGTTGTTGATGCTAAGTGTTTAAAGCTATTGTTATCTGCAAGTATAGACCTTTTTTTACGAACCAGATAAAAATGATTAAACTTCACCTCGCTATCTGTTTAATCATACTTGTTATCACTGTTAGTATGTTTCAAATTTGTGGAGTGATTGCTTCAAAATTAACTACTTCATCTAGAATATCTGGAATGATTTCCACATGAATCATTCGAAACTAGATGAATTCTAAATCATTTTGGGTCTTCAACATCAGCCAAAACTCGTTTAGGCAATCATCCAATAAGCTTAATTCATATTAGTCAAACCCTGGTAATAAGTATACTCTCTGATATCCTGGTGCCCTATTACAATAAACATTTCTAAACAGCCGTACCCTAAAATATTTGGTCTTAGTAAGCAGAATCAGTGTATGTAGTTGCATATAGTGAACAGATTATACAGCTCTCACAAAATACATTTTAAAATATTTATCTTTTAAGGGTCTCTTAGTCCGACTCCTGGATGTCCAAGAGTTATGATTCAACTGGTATCTGGCAAGGCCAAACTTCATTAATGTCGCAGTTCTTGATACGACAGACTTCAGATATTTGAAAGTCACAAGGTACAGAAACATTTTCGTTTACACACTATTATAAAAGAATGTGGTCAAAAAAATTGATTCAATCATATAATTTTTACCATTAATTAATTTTGTTCATTAATGGTTAATTAAAAAAAAGTTTAATTAATTTTGTAGACTGAATTGAATGAATGAGATATATTGGATGAGCACGTTGTAAAGGGAGTATTTACAACTTTACATTTTGAAAATTATAAATAAATACAAAAGGGCATTTATGTACAGCGCTGTTAAGAACTGAAAAAGCTTCACTATGGGCACCCCTAAATTACAATTAGTATGATACAAGGCCACTGCGCAAGGTGAAAAGACTACAAATGACTGGAAAGCAGAGGCCAGGTCTGCCCTGTCATTAGTCATAGAAGGCCAAGAGCATTATTGATGCAAAATAATCTTTCATTCATAAATTATACTGCAATTCATTACACAAGGCATTCCGTAGAAGTCGTTCATAAATAACCATGTATAGAATGCTGTCATTCATGGATTATACTATAATTATTTAAACGAAGACAATGATGCATGCGTATTCACAGCTGAAAGAATATTTCATTCATGCATTATATTACTGTTGGGTACATAAGGCTGCGGGTAGCGCATGGTGAATGAGTAGTCATGGTGTCATGGGCATTATTGAATTACAAGCTTCCATGACAAACTTATATGGCTTCCTTCATCTCCTCTGGTGTCATCACTGTTTACATTGACAGGTTGAGTGAGGAGTCGAAATCACGTTGATAATAACCCAAGAACAAGGCAAGAAAACTTATTCCTTACATCGCCAAAACCCAACAAAATTTAACACTTTCGTTCAACTTACCATATGAAAAAGTTTATAAACTAAAATCTACCTCAATTTGAACCGTTAAATTTACATTATCACAATATTTATTCTTACGAGACTTCTTCATTTGGATTTCTTTATTAGAAATCTCTCTTCGTTTAGGTGCCTCAATTCAACCTGAACGAAGCCGTTCTGAAGCAGTTTCATTGACTTGTGCGTAACTTTTGTTATTTGCATTCTCATAAAATCGTCAGATTCATCAATTCTTCAGTGGGTTATTAAATCCATATCCCATTTAAACTTTAAACTAATAACAAATAAATTTATGGACATCTTAAATCATTTTAAGAGCTTACATATGTTATCTGAAAACTTTAGACCACCTAAACCACTTATTAAGATTGCATACTTTTGAAATAATTCAACTTTATTATTTAGGAATAAACATAGAGAAAGAGTACTGGAGAACCACAAGACCATAACATTAGCGCTAATACCAAAAGAAGTTGTTAATGTTTTTAAAGGAGCGCAACATATTCATGTAAATATGAGTTTATGTGATATTAAGTTTCACTGTACAGTGTTGTCTCCAAGGCAATGCACTAGTTAAAAAAAAAACGCAACTATATCAATGATAATCCTATAGTGCACCAAATGAATTTTTGAGGTCGTAATTGTTTTTATGTTTTACTTGGGTCTACTACTTTTAAACAGATTTCCCATTGTAATATTTGCAAATTAAACATAGATTTATTTTAAATTTGTCAAAACTAGTTTTTTAATGGAGTTGAAAATTTGTAATATTTATTTTTTGTAGCCAGTTAATTTAATTTAACAATTTTTTTTATGGTTTGAATTATACGTTTTTGTTTTGAAAAAATCTTTGGTTTTCTTTGATGATGACTGTATATGTATACAAGTACTGTGATAAGATGAAAGTCTGGGACTAATAACAGCAGTCTAAAGTTAGATCTTTGATTGTGATTCCATGAAAATAAATATTTTGAGTTCTTTCTAGAATTTTGAAGGTTAACGTATTATCAATGCCAGCGGGGGAGGGGGGGGGGGGGGTCTACGGGTGGCAAAAATAGTTTCTACGCCACAGTGTCAAGAATATATTTGATTTCATCATCTAAAATCAAAATCACTTTCTTTGGTGAGTCCCTCTATGGGTAATTGGATAATGATTATAATTGCTTACTCTTTGAATTTGCTGACTACATTTTTAACAAGCGAAACTAATTGATTTCAACATAATAAAACACAACACAACATAATTATATATTTATTTATGGATAAAAATTGAAGTCATAATTAATTAGGCAAAAGCTAATTTATTTTTGAAATTCATACATTGCGGTAACCCAGATGTTCATAGCATAGGTCAATGGATCTAGATTATCTTTGATTTAATTTCCTGGTAAGTTGACAGCCCTTATTAAATGGCTTAGCAGTCAGATCAATTTCATCAGATGGAGAGATAAGAACAGTATGGGCGGGACCGGGGAGTCTCCAGAGAGAAAGACCAACTAAAATTCACCATCTTAGAGTGAACGAGCCACGGATACATCTATCAGTATTCCATTTGAAAACACCACATCGTAGGGATTATCTTTTGTAATGTATGGATATACACTTTAGAAAGTCTTTGACTGTTGGATTAACAACAGCTCTTTTAAAACTGATCCTCTATCAGACTGAAATTTAGTTAAAACGAATAACCAACAAAATAATCATTATTACTGGCAAATAACTAACTTATAAGCAGACATGTTTAAACCCAGGATTTACCATTGCGTCTTGATGTACTTCAGCACTAGAACTTCTCCTGATCTTTGTCATCCCGCCAAAAAATTCTTCACAGTAAAATCTTCATCTATTGTTTTTATTCAAATACGCTCAAATTTCCTCTAGCTGTTGGCCAAACTTTTTTAAGGGCAAGCTGAAAATCACGTCACGATCATGAATAAATCTCAATAACTTTTTTTTTTAATTTACGATTCGTTAATATTTTACACAAGAAAACCCACTTCAGATTTTCACTCACCTTTCACATCGACAAAACTAACCAAAAAATAATTCGTTTCCTTTGTTTTATAATTTTTTTCTTGTATTTGAACATTACTTTCAACGAAAAATTCACTGCTAATATTAATAGGACAGCATACTACTCGCAGAAGAATCTTAACTTTAGAGACAACAACTTATACTTCCATTATAAATTGTCGACCTTGAGTTATACCATATCTTCTATATCAGAATAGGATCGCTTTAGGCGTTTTTAAAAATCTAATTTTTGAGTAAATAACTATAAAACAATCAGTGTGGTCTAACGGGCAGGAGTCTCGCTTTTAAAAATCGAGATAGCAGGTTCAAATCTCCCTCATCACTCCAGATGGGAGTAATACTAGTGCTATATCACTCCTCGACGTAATACTAGGAGAGGAAATGCAACAATCTATCTAGTACTTGTTAAAATTTTTTTCTCTCTTAACTTTCGAGTATGAAAAATTGCAAGACTGCCTACGTGGAAACCAGTAATGTGGTTCATCATAAGTTTTCGAAATAAGAAATCATTTTTTAGCAGACCAGAGATGATGTTAATTACATTATGAAAACTGTTTTATACTCAAGATTCAGTATTATTACGTAGAATGACTGAATAATTTCATGAAATAATACTTTAGCTTGGTTCTTGAGTGTTTAAATTTACTAGTATACAGAAAAAATGCTGTGATGTTTTTCTCATTTTAATGCCATATTCATGCTGTTTAAAACGTGTTTCCACGTTGAACGATGGAAAGGAATACACTAACCCTTCACCAATACTCAACGTATAATTTACTAGGCAACTCGTTGTATTTCTGTCACTCTTGAACGCAGTAAGAATATCAAACCGCTTTAACAGAACCTCACTGCACAACCAATAGAAAAACTTTACATTCAATCAAGAAATATGGTATTGGAATTAAATTTTAGGTAAAACGACATTCATATCAAAAATCGAGCTAAAGGTGTTAGGTTCGATAATTAATCATAAAAAAAAGAAAAAAATATTGTTAAGGTAACATTGCAATAACTCAGGGTTCGTTCAACTCTCTTATAATTAACTCAAATTTTGTTATCAGGTATAGGGGTTGTTATCATATATATACGCACCCCTAAGTAAAATCTAGAATATTCCATGCTTTTTGTGAAATATGAGTATGACGTATTTCACAAAAATACGTGAACGAGTGATAAATCACTCATAACTCGTTCTGAGTTATAGTGAAATTGTACTTTCACTAACTCAGTCAGTTAGTTAATAACTATCTATCTTTGTAGCAGTAAATTTGTAGGTTTACAACCTACAAATCACACCAAACTCTTTTACATAGTTTCTGTGTAAAACTATGACTATTTTAACACTTTGAACTTGCAAGTGGCAATATCAGAGTGTCTCAGGGTGCGTGATATTTTTATTTTGTTCTGGTAACATTGAATATAATAAAACTATGACTTTTGAACAAATGTAGTTTTGGCAATAAGCCAATGTACAAACTCCCGAAAAATACAACTATAGTATAAAAGCGAAGCAACATCGGACAAGGTTATACTTGGATGGGTGACCGGCAGTTAACACTGATGCTTAGTGGTAATGTACTCATCTGGGTTGAATCAGGAAGGATCTATACTTTTACCCTTTAACTAGCACAAAAGCCATAAAGCTCTTAGTGTGAGAAGTAGATATACAAATTTTTTGGCAATGACGCATTAAGTTTACCATTACTGAAATAATATTCCAAATTTCATTTAATTTTTTTTAAACTACGGTTTTATGTTCTGGTATTTGTTATAAGTCACACACGAATTTTCGTTTTCACTCTATTCAGAACAAATCAGTAGAAGTTATTTAATTCGAAGATAAACTGTTCTGTTTTACCTAATTACAGAAAGCCAAATACAACAAGTTAAGAGTTACTAAATCCAACTGCAAAAATTTGTCCAAGTAATAACTTACTGAACTGTCTAGACACAATTTACTTACGCAATTAATTAATACTTGGATAGCATTTCTTTTAACAACTTTCAAGAATTCACAATTTTAACTCTCAAAATAATTTTTTTTAATCCGACTGGAATCATGTAGAGAACAATTTCACACATAGAAGTACCAAGATGTACTTCTATAAAATACATGACTGCCTTTTACTAAATTTATTTGTTGTTACTGTTTTTATAAATACAGCTAACAACCTGCATACTTCGGATTTTTTGGTAATCCCTTCGCTTTGGAGTCAAACAGCTCCACTGTATATTAGTTTCGCCAACAACTAGTAATAATATATCAAATATTCATTTTAGAAATTATCAATTAAAAACAAACAAATTCAAGTTATCAAATATTTCATTAAGTGAAAACAAAAAATAATGCACATTCAATATTCAAATAAAAGTAAATTCAGATTGATGGTTAAAATAATGAAAATAATGAATTCATTGATGCATGCTCAAGCATATAATTTATTTCTTTCATATTTAATCACATTTCATGTACATTAATTAATATATAATTGTAATAGTAATCAATCCATGTACAGTAATATAAGTTCATTCGACATGGAATTGAAAAATGAACTGTAGACATGGTCTAGTAACAATGCAACAGTTTCAATAAGTATTCTAATAGTAAGAGAGCACAGCGGGTCTGGCGTTGGGCGACCCAGAGTTTCGGGTGCTCTCGAGTCCAATAGAACATGGCAGGCGACCATGACCACTTCAACGAGGATGGAATGTCACGACTATTTCCTTCAACTTCAAAATCAGTCGAATCTTTTCTAAACTAGTTTACAAAGTCATTTACATGGGAAATGCTACTCTTAACTAAAACTCGTGGCAAGCACGTCCCGAACTGTCTCCACAAACAATATCATTTACAATTAATTAATACTTGGCTTGTATTTCTTTTCTATTGTTATAAGTACAGCGGCAGCAGTTTTGTTTTTTTTTTTGTATTTTTTTTTAAAAAAAGGCGGCCCCTTTCTTTTTTTTTTTTTTTGATCCCTTTGCTGGGGTACAGCACCAAGGCAAAACCCTCTGCTCCTAAAACGCACAGTTCCCTAAATCTAAGGCTCTTTTTTTACTTCGGTTTGGCACATTCTTTCAATTACAAAACAAGTTAATACTTATAAATTCTCCTTAGTTAATTATTGCTTGAGGCAAAGTCACTCAACTCAACCTGCAAGTAATCTCTGGCCACGCCGACCAGACTTTTACAATGCTTTCTTAGTCGTCACCATTTCGCGACGTACAAAAATATTTACACACGCAACTTCTCTTTTAAATCAAAATTGAGCTTTTCATCAAAAGTATTTACAAATACCTTAATGGAATAGTGTCAAAAAAAATAATTTACATAACTTACATTTACAACCTTTAAAAACAGTACATAGTGAATAAATGTATACATAGTATTTTTAAAAACAAATCCTTAACGAAAAGTTAACAGGTGAGTGAAGGGATCAGACAAAGCTACAAGGACTGTGTGAAATCCAAAGGTCAGTGATTCCAATGAGGTCAAAGGACCATAGCCCAGAGTCAAGCTGTGTAAAACATTAGACCTTGTACAATCATTATGTTCACTTGAAACAAAACTGAGGACTTTTCATGTTTTTCTAATAACATTTAACAAACAAGTAATACAGAAAACAATACGTGATCTTGAATGTAACAAAGGTGCTATAACAGTTTATACAACACAATCATTGCTCCACCAATTCTAAGTATTTCAATGTTTGATCGTTATTTTAGATTTTCGTTCAATTAAAAAGTAAATTTCAGTGCAGTTTTAATTAAACATCACGTTTAGCATGAACAAATACCAATTCCTGTTTAATAAATAAAATAAAATAAAACCAAAGTTTAACAAATCCAACATCTTTATAACAATTTTTTTTACTAATAACATAGTTAGTTTTAATAAATATTTTGGAGTCCTTCTTAAAACCAATGTAACAATTATCAATAAACGGAACACCGACGAGTTTAATTGAAAGGGCATTACTCGTACTTAAGACTGAAAATTAATTTTAAAAATAGAGGATAAGGATGTGAAGTTTATCACAGGTAAACGAACTAATGTAGTAGGAATGGAAGAGATATTTAGGAAGAAATATTAAAAGGAAAGGGAGCAGAGTGAAAGGTATATATATATATATATATAAGCGTATAAACCACAGAAAGTAATAAATGTACAAATCACACCTTATGACACTTATGTGGACTTTCTTTATTAGTCAAAACATCTTAGTTCCCAGTCTAGAATTTCTGGGATACTTCTGTTATTTACGATTGGTATTTCTGCCAAATGTTTTTTTAAAATCATATACAAAAGATATACACATTATTGAATTCACCAAAAAAATGGCTGAAAAAGTTGGAAAATCCTAAGGTCTCTCGAGGTAGCTCGTTCTAAAGAATAACTATCATGCCTAAAAGCCTAAGACTTTTTTCCTTATTTCATTTATTATTAAGGTGAATAATTAATTTTAGTAAACGTATTTTAATTATATATATATATATATATACTCGATTGAAATTTTGAAAAACGATCCAAACTGGTCCATACAAGTTCGAGTACTAAGAAAAGTAACACACATTGTAAATAAACACACTTGCTATGTGTGTCATTTTTCTTCATATTTGAACTTTATATATATATATATATATATATATATATATGATTTGTTGCGATGTTGACCAATGGGAGTAGAGTTACAGGTCCATGCGTAAGGTCCCAGTTGTGAGTCTTTTGTGTGTATCTTTATTTGTTTTTTCTCTTTAATGTGTTAACTATATATATATATATATATATATATATATATATATATAGAAAGAAATTCTGAAAGATTGAATCCAACTCGTCACTCTTTTATAACTGTGCTGTGGTTTATAGCTTGATTTTTAATTCAAAATCAAAATTCAAAATCATTCCAACCAACTAAATTACTACACAGAGAAAAACACAAAGAAGAAAAAACAAAAGAAACTGCTACCTTTTGGTTTGGCATCTATGCGGCTCATTTACTTTATCATGTGATGGTTGTCGAAATATCAGACTGTTGTTTTATTCTTTCTACTTTGTGTTTTCTCGATATACATTTGCATTCATATAGACATATAGGACGAAGAAAAGAGAAGGAAAGGAATGATAAAAAAAAATTGATACTAAGGGAATAAGAAAGAAAAATAAGGATGGAATGGTTGAGACAGAGTATTGAGGAAATAGGAAGAATCATGGGGAGTGAGAGAGTAAGAGGGACTTTCTCTAAGAATCTCTCTCTGCGGTAACTTAAACATGATTTGAGCTGATCCACACTTGTCCTAAATAATCTGAAAAAAAAGACAGCGTTTCCAATTCAAGTGTTATGAATTACACCAGTTTACTATTCACATCAACTCTTACTTCAATAATTGGTGTTTCGACGTCAATCATTTCTTTACATAAAACTCTACAGTCTAGACCTAGAGCGAGCACTTTCATTTATTAAGTTAAAAATAAAAACCTAGACTGTAAATTCTTCCGCATGCATTTAAAATTTTGGTAACAATATCAAGACTCCATGAAAAAAAGTAATAACGTTCAGGGTTTGGTGTTGAGGTATTGCTAGTTTTGGGAGAGTGGGAAGGGGATAACTGTAAAGTCTTCTACTGGAACAAGTTATATCCGTTAAAACAAGCTTCACGAAAACTCATGACGCTTTAAAAAAACACCCAGTCATTGTTTAAGGCATTAAAAGGCACGCATCATGGTATTTCAGCCAAGAAAGTTCTCAACACGAAAATGGAAGCCAAAACGGTATTGGAACATTAAAGAGGAAACACTGTCAAGTTAATTGAACCATTCTAATTAAACACTTCAAACACCTGTTTACAAAGTAACCTATGACTTGATTTTTTTAATTTTTTTTATTATATAAGAAAATAATAAGGACTTAGCATGAAACCTAATATTTTTTTGTTTTAACATAGAAGGTTTTTGTTTTTTTTTTCTCTAGACATATATGCAAAGAGGCTGTGTCAACAGGTGTTGGACAGAGCTACTCTTGCGGAGACCCAGTCTGACAAAGGAAACACCCGAGTCACGCAACTGCACCGCTTATACACACTCACACAAATATAATATATGTATATATACATATACACTTATATAAACAGCCTTAGTGACGCAAAAAACAATTCTATACATAGAGTATCATATCAAATTACAGTAATTAAATAGTTTTACTAAATCTATAGAGAGAAGTCAGTACAAAATCTACGAGGAGGCTTTTTTTTTCAAGAGGTTAACAACTTAGAGACAGCTGCAGATCATCAGGTCTCAACACAGAGGCCTTTACAAGGGAACAGAGAAAAAAAGGTTAACTGAAAAGTAACAAGTTTTCAACAAACTCAAAACAGCAAATGGTTTGGCATGTGACTTGTGAAAGACACTAGATTGGGAAACAAAAGCAACATTATTTAAAATCGAGACTTTTGACATTTATTCCATAATATAATAAATATTAAAAACACTTTATTTGCAATTATTTAACTGGTAACTATATATAACATATACCCATCAATTTGATTTGCCTATTGTTATTTATGTAGTTTCCTGTTTAAAAAGGATTAATGAAAAATTATTAACTAGTTCTCTAAAAGAAGCCTTATATTTCATTCAATACACAAAAAAAAAACAAAATCATACTCATATATTGTTTTTTTTTTTTTTTTAAAAAAAGCATTGATAAATTAGGATTGATCTATTACATTCTAAACTAACCCGTACTTTCAAATAAAAGAAGAATAAATCGATCAGTGTTGTATGACTCTATCTATTAAAATAATTTTTATTAAAGATAAAATTTAGTATGTTGTACATCTGGATAAATATATATGTTTAGGTAGGACTAGAGACGCTGAAGTACAGCTGAAATGTACTCATTTTAAAAGTGGTCTCAATTTTTTTTTTGCTTTTATAATCCTAGCTCGATATTTAAGTTTGGGACTAGAGGAAATGGCTTGATGTCCTCATGATGAATGACCATCATCGAAAATGTCATTATTGTAATTAATTTGGCTAATATAATTAATGCGAGTAATCATGGCACGCGAGCTTTTTCAATCAAAAATTTCTTGTTTTCAAATACTTACAAAAAAAAAAAAAGTTAACTCTGTTGGACTTTGCAGATTACAATTATGCTAATTGACTTTGAGTAATAGATATGAAGAATTATTGCATAGGTCATAGGAGAAATTGGTGGGTATTGTAGAGGCAGGCAAATAAATTGTGGATAAAATTATTTAAAAAAATATACAGTGAGGAGTATTTTGCGTCTTCACAATGAAAATAAATTTAAAGTATCAGATTTGTTTATGAGAAGTTGATTTACCTAGGGAACAGTTAACTAGAGGAACTTTATTTGTTTATAGACACCGTTCTTATGATACTCTAAAACTAGTTTAGTATAAACCATTTTAGTTAGAAATGGTTCATATTATAGTTACAGCGCTTTTATGAGCCTACTATAAGCCCACGTTCTCCCAAAAGAGTCTTTCAACAAATCAAACACACCAAACTACAATCAAACTATTTTTTTTTTCATTAACAATTCTAAAAAATAAAGTACCCAAACTAAAACAAAAACAATAATTCACAGCTTAAAGCATATTTAAATTGATGCTTTAAACAAAATCAGTCAACAATAATCAAATAATTTGTAATAACTAAAATTTGAGTCTTATTAACAAATAAGAGAAAAAATCACGAAAAAAACATAAAAGATTTCAACATTGTATAATAATAACAAAAAGGAAGAAATTGACACAGTCAACATGACAACACCAAATAATAAGAGGCAATACAGGCTTTTAATATATATAAATTTTACTAAAGAGAAGGTAAATATTAGAGAAAAACTGACTATCACATGTCTTCCATTGAATGAATGAAAAACGAAAGAGAGGGGCTGGAAGGTGATGTTTGCAGCGTACGAAGGACGAAACTCGCGAAAAACAACAGATCATTGCGAGAGTCGACCAGTCAAAGACTTTTCATTCTTAATAGTGTGTAGTAAATCACTATAAAAATAGATAATTACATAGATTGTATCATCCAATAAAATATTTTTGTATATTTCATCAAAATACTCTATTAAGTTAAACATTAAAATCAATAATTAGCTATGTTTTTATTGCACTTGGCAGAACAACAATAAAAATGGCAGCCAACAGTGTTGCAGGTCGAAAGAAACCTCTGGAGGAGATGTGAAAGAGTGGAATAACAAGAAAAGGGGGAGTAGGAGGATGAAGGGCAAAGGGTTATTAAGGGAGCAGGGCTAGGTGCCCTTGGCGTCGTACTCCATAACCAGCCGTTTGATGTGCGACAGCTTTTCGTGCAGGTAGTGGAACCTGCGGGTGATGTCCTGGTGTTTTTGGTCAGACTTGTTTTCCCGGTATTCTTGAAGAATTTCCTCCTTGATTTTCTGAAATCAAATCAAACGTTGAAATGACCACTGCAAAGTGTTCAACATATCGCGAAACTCAATGAAATGGTTTGTAATAACCATACTCAGAGAACATCCCTCACGTACTTTTGAACAAGACGTTTAAACTGAATTACTTTTAAACACTACTGAGTGAGAGATACTTATTTTAGAACAAACACCGATTTACACAAATTAATAATTCACCTATTCCTAAAGAATTCCACCTCCCGCCTTCCTTTGTTTACAATGCTGTAATTAATGTTCACAATAAAAAGAATGTATATAAAAAAATATTAATTCGTCGATTTCCAGTTAGTTTTCTACAAGATAAATGGTAAGTATTATATGATTTCCTTTCATTGTGAACATTACTTAGAGCATTGTACTTTTAACGACCAGAAAATGATGTGTAATGGACACAAAATATTCAAATACGAGTAAAGATACATACATAAGGAAAGATTAACACTTACCGGCTCAGATTAGGGTTTTCACTTCCCCAGGAGAATAAATATTATTATCAGCAGAATAAAATTAATTCTCCTGATCACAGTTGAACCCGAAAATTTTAACAGCCTAAGTTTAGTATTTCCTAACTAACTGTGTATTTTTACTCATATTGAACTTTATATATATAGTTAGATAAGAACAGTCTGATATAGAAAAAATAAAATAATAAGCCATCAGTCAGTTTTCTCGGTCGAAATAAAACTTTAAAATCGGAATTTTTTTTTTAACAACTTATATATACACCTACAAAACAAGAAGGTACATTAAAAATCGTAATAATAATCAACAAAGACAGCAATAATGCATTTATATAAGAAAAAAAAAATATTTCTCTTAAGTCTCAGTTGTGAAAATTCTTTTAGTTGTATCGGAATCAATACTATTTCCAATAGCTTTAATTAAAATCAGCTTTCAAGTTTGGCTTGAACCTAGAAAACTGACCTCGCGATTAAGAAAAAAGTTCTTAAGCACCTTTCCCATTTATGGCACTATTTTTTGAGGAGATTTCCTTGATTATACAGTAACGTATGTTTATTTCGAGACTTCTGCATTTATATATACTGGAATTCCACAATAAAGACGAAGAAAAATTATTTTATAAAACACAGTAAGAAATGTTGAGATGTGATCTTTTAAATGACGCTTGTGAATCTGACGAGGATATGTAGTCTCACATATATAGAAAGTCACGTACAATTATTCTGATAAATCCATAATATTTTAATCACCGTCATCATCATCAATAATTTCAAGATTTGAAATATTTATATTACATTATTGCTTTTAAAAGAATTTTAAGCATAATTGCTAAGCTATCAAAGAGAAAATCCAATGGAGTTGGTCAAGAACCCCTTGACCTATTTGCGTTAACTGCAGACAATAACCTTGAACTCTAACCGCTTTACTGCAACTATAATGCATTGTTTTTTTATTAGCTTAGGTATTACATTAAAATTTTCTAAAAATTATTCTCCTGATGAAGATGGCATTTTCAATAAAACTGTTTGATATGTACGTTTGGACTGCATTAGGGGTGACTCATTCTGGGGACCGACTTTCACGTTACTCAGCGCCGCGTGAGTGGTCACAGGTCATCTTATCTGCCAGGCAGAGCTAGCTGAGTGTTTCTTGTCACGCTAATCAGCACCGTCTTCCATTCAATGAGTGCTTTACAGTCCAAATATTAAAAAAACAA
This sequence comes from Hermatobates lingyangjiaoensis, assembly GCA_026182355.1. Lineage (NCBI taxonomy): Eukaryota > Metazoa > Arthropoda > Insecta > Hemiptera > Hermatobatidae > Hermatobates > Hermatobates lingyangjiaoensis. Next base: position 637,328 of record JAPFBL010000214.1, on the reverse strand, counting down.
CTCCAAACAAACGACATCAGCATTACTTTAAGAGCTTCAGAACAAGGTCTTCTTTGATTGTTGGGTTCTAGAAACACCCCTGGACTCAAGTTTATAGCAATGATTTTACTTCATTTTTTGTATTTTGAGTTCTGAAATTTACTTCTTATTCCCTTACATATAAAAATGTAAATATGTTTTACATATCCATTTTCCTCTACTATTTTCACTTTCTCAATTCACTTTTTATTTATCAGTCTTATTTTTTTATTTTTAACTGTTTCATTATCGTAATGTTGGCCACACTGAGTGTCATTTCAAACAATCCGGAAAAACTTTCACGTGCTCTAGTGTCTTTCCTATTTTCTTATGAAGACGGCGTTTAACCTAAATGATGGAAACCGTGATTGTTTTTTTTTCTTTTTGTGTTTTTCAGTAATAGATAGAAATTCCATATATAACAATTCAAATATATTAAAGCGTTTGATAAAACAGTATTAAAATAAATTGGGACTAGGTCAGTTTTCCAAGGTCAAATTTCACACTGAAATACCGACAACCAAAACAAATGGTTTTCATCAGAGTCTCAAACTGAAATAGGACATCTGGTGTATTGAAACAGAGCAACAGCTTTGTCTAAAAGACATAACGGCTAACCGATAACTTTGACTCAATTCTTCCTGAATTCCTTCGTTTACCATGCATTGTCTGGTCCAGCTTTCTGTTTTCTTTCCTTGTTCTGTATGCCCTTTCTCCGCTCTTTTCTGAATACCACGCAACAGATATCCTATCCGACATCGTTCTTATAAAACTGTCTGTAGTAAACCGAAAAAGTGAAGAATAAAAAAAAGGAAAACACCTATAAAAATTCACTTACAATACATTAAATTAATAATAAATAATTTATTATATTTTCTTGAATTTTGTTTATATTATAACTAATTCTGTCTTCATTTTATTACCGTTGCCGTGTAACTTTCTGGCGACCTTAATCTTTTTTCTGTGCTAAAACCGTAACTGTCGCAGAGACCACTGCTTCATTTAATGTAGCAGATTTAGAGAAAATTTGCTGCCAAAATACACATATGTATGTATACATATATATATTACATGACAGGATTTCACATAAACTCGTGAAATAACAATCAATAATCAAACTACAATATGAAAAGGGAAAAAAGACTAAGAGCTTTCAGCCGTAATAAGCGGTCTTCGTTGTTCGTTGAGTCCAAAACCCAACTGACAATGAAGACCACTTGTTACGGTTGAAAGATCTTAGACTTTTTTCCCATATATACATTATATATCAGAAATTTACAATACCAGTTGCTATTCAAGCCAATTTCCATAGTCTCACTTTTAATGAATGTTTTAGATATTAAATACTAAAAAAGGTCCCTAGACACATAATTTTGTCACTTTAAGAGCTTCTGAGAAGAACCCATATATGTTTACCTTTAGGTATCAATCTGGACCGTTAAGTTTTATTTTTAGATTATTTAATTATGGCTTTATGTATTTTGTTCTATTCATTTCGTTAATTAACTTAATGATCATTAAAGTAATTACATCTACTTTTAGTAATTACTTTTTTAGTTTATTTCAATTGGATTAAATTGTACTCTTTTATTTTTATTTTATTATTATTTTCCAGTTTCTTCTTCTTGGGCACATATTCTGAGAAGTTGCCCACTTGGCTCTCGTCTTTCAACCGTATCACCTACTTCCATACCTGATGACAATCGTTAAAAGAGTTGAAATATTGAAACTGAGTCCAAGTGCTTGGTTTTCATTCGTTTTTTCATGTTTTTAGAGTACATTATTCCTTCGGATATGATTTCATTTGAATTAACACATATGTATAGATTTTACTCGAAATTCTAAGTTGAAAACAAATAAGTAAACAAATCACAAACTTAAGGACTATCATTTAATTTAAAATGAAAATAACTTTCACGGTCACTAGTTCAGTACGATTGAGTAGCAAATACTCACCGGGAAATTGCAAATTACTCACCAGGATAAGTCAGTTAAAAAAATTAAACTGCAGTTTTTAAGGAGAGAATGTTAAATCAGAATAAATTATGTATTAGTATAAACTCACTTAAATAACTCTTTTAAAGAAACAATAAGGTTTTGTTTAAATCCTCCAAATTGTAAGGATTCAAAGATTATATATCAATTTAAGATGAAGACTAACCATTCCTAGTTAGAGAAATTATCAATAATATCACTGAATAACCCTACGTCAGTGTAGGATGTTTAAAAAAAAACTAGTGCACATTCTACCTGCTAAAAGCAATTACTGCAAGGATAGATTTGCATCTAAAGAAAAGGCAAATTATTTACTTCCGACATGAGACTGTAATAGGCACTGAATAATTAGGAACTGATCTCTTTCACTTAATAACCTAACCTGTTCGCAGAAATAAGCACCTGCGCGGGGCCTCAAATAAATACCAACCTCTACCTATGAATCAAAAGCTTTTCCTGTGGCCAACAGACTTGCAGAAGCTCTGACACACCATTGAAAGTGGCAACTAAACGAAAATAGTGCGGTTTACAATTAAATATTCACTATAAGTAGTAATAAAATTTTCATGGAAAAGATGGATTTTTATTTTTTTTTTACACATTATCATGTTTTGAGGTTCGCAGGACCCATTTGATACTTTTGTAATGATTGTGTAGTGGTAGTGAGTCTGTACGTATATGTGTGAGAGCATGCCAAAGGACTTAGTCCTTCAAGGATATCAATGAATACGCCAGAATACCAACTGTATACTGGTAGTTTTTGGGCAGAGTACGAGAATGGTTGATGTTAATATAAAACATATTTTTGTCCACTCAAGCAAATAAGAGTTCATTTTCTAATTGTTATTGCTACAGTTATAGATGCTGTAATATATCTGTTACAACTTTATATCCTTAGGAAGTGATAATACGAAACTATAGAAATACTATTTTTACAGGGTTTTCCTGTATTTACTAACTAATATTTCCTGAATATTCAAGTTAGGTATTATTATTTCCTGAATATTCAAGTTAGGTATTAATATTTCCTGAATATTCAAGTTAGGTATTAATATTGAAGGGTAGTGGTCTACACTGAACTTTACTGTATTTTGCTGATATTTAGGATAATTGTGCAGAATGTTTGGAAGGTATGATGCTAATGAAATACATGCAAATTAGTATTTCATTAGCATAATTACTAACTTATTCAACACAGATATTATCCTGAATGACCATATCGACTGTGACTCGATAACGAAAATGAACAGGTACACGGCTCAAGTCAAAGCTTATGTTTGCAAATACATCAGCATCATGAAACTAGAAATAGTAAATTCTAGTAAACAGGTGACACTCATTAATATATATTAAAAAACAATTTATACATGCAATTAAAGAAATTAGCCATGTCATCTGGATGTTTATATAATTATATTGTTTCATAATTATCTAAGGTAGATTATAAAAAACGATACATAACTGCATACTATATATAATAATTTAAGTTATTATGGTACTTTTTATTTACTTTATTTTTTTAATGATACGAAAGGTGAGGACATTCTTTGGTGAATCATATCAAACAAATATGAATAATTTCAGTAGAAAATATGTTATAATTCTAATTTCAAAAAGAAATTTACTTTTAATAAATTACTTATACTACTGAACATGGACTATAAAAGATTAAGATCAAGACGGGTATTATGACGGGTTCTCATGATATTATCATGCTGTTCTTAAATACAAAATATAAGCCTCCAGAAAAGCACAGGCAAAATTAATACTTATTCTGACAAGAAGAACGACAAAGTAACTGTCTCACGATTCAATATTGCCCCAAAACAGTCACCTATTTTATTTTATATATATATATAAATATAAATAAAAGATAAATTTTAATTGAGATTTATCAAACAGTGTAACTTGTAGAGATTTCAAAATGCTTTATACTTAACCACCCACAAGTGTCGAAACATCTTAAAAATATCGAAAAAAGGATTCAGGAGGATTCCAGACATTAAAACTATTTAATGTTTACAATCAAAACATTAAAAAAGATTTTTTCATGATAACTATGGTTCAAAAAAATAAAAAAAAAACGCTGTACGGTGAGGTGATGAAAGTTATGTTTCTATGACAATTTTTCTAATTTCGATAAAAGATGACTGCTATTAGGACACAAGAAAAATTAAACTACTTCACAATATGTCTAATGTATCGAGGGCATTATTTTAAAAAGGCAAAACGATTAAACAGACTTTGCAAAAACCATTTATACAGTGATTCTAGCCAAATCAGAAACTTTGCTTTGGTCTAAAGTTGATTGTTAGAAATGAAAGCCACTTCGATCTTTCTTACTGAAAATGTTACACATGATTAAAACCTCTTAAACGAAAGACTATTTGTAATACAAACTTAGACAAAACATTAAGAAGAAAATAAAGGACACGAACTTTTAAAGAACATACAAAAATTTTCAATAATGTATATATACCACAAAGTGACTGATTCCACTATATCTAAAGAACAGTGTGACTTTTTGATATAAGCAATTTGAAAAAATCGAATTCTAATCAAAAATAATTTGAACTAAGCGATGGAACTTAAAGGTGGGATGAGCTATTGCCGCAGTAAATAGTGTATTCATTATAGATTCTGTGGTATTAACAATTTTTAAATATTTAAAAAAAAATACTCAGAATTAAAACAACAAAAGTAAGTTGAAAAATGTAAGTTTTAAATATAACGAAGGTATATGTTGGCATTAAACGAAAAGAATGAAGAAATATTTGAGACTTGTCAAGTGTCATTCGCCTAGCTTTTGTTCGTTATCTAAGTACAAGCTTTTGATAAGCAGAACAATAAAGAGTGAAAAACATGTATAGCCAATCTAAGAACCACGTCGAGCCAATAGAATTTTACTAATATTCAGCTATCAAATTCTTCAGTTTCATGTTTTTACCATTACAGTATATTAATTGGACAAGTTTCTTATTTTCTAGATTTGAATTCTAGGTCACTCTTATCAGTAAAATTATTGATAAAGACGATTTTATGGACTATTACAAGTCAACAATAATGAGATATAATGACATAGGTATAACAATACTCTAATTCAAAGATTAAAAAAAGTATTATGTTATAAACTTTACGTATTGAATTCATCCGTTTTAAAAGCTCAATCAGCTAAAAAAAAAAGTATAAACAAACAGAGCAATATTTGTTGGTTAAATGTGAAAATTTTGAGAGGCGGTAGTTTATTTCATAAAAATATCGCTTTACTATTATTGTCATGTATATATTTGAGAGACCAAGAAATAAAATGAAGTAAAATTAATGACCTAGTTTGTGTGATTTTATTTATTTAGTTTTGTGTGGTTTATTGACCTACCTCAATTTAATATAAATGAACAGTGGCATTATAACGGTATGGAATGCAATGGGACGACGCTATAACGGATACATAGGAAGCTGCAGCAGTCCTCTATTTACACTTCTCTAATTATATATATAGTTAAAAGACAGCGGGAAATAGGAAGCAGTCACGCATGCCAGACATTTGGAAAGATTACAAAAGCTTGTATTCATATTTCAAAACACATTTATACACAAAGCGAGGCCTAAATCATCTATAATTACGGTGGAAAGGATTGTACTTTGCTTACTTATAAACTTTCAACTTTTATTCTATTCCAAGGCAAACTGGAAATTCGTATCCCACCATCTGACTTAAAGAGTTGAAAAATAAGGAGATACATAAACAAAAAACTACCAGTCAAATTATCAAATTAGAATGCAATAAAATTGATCTTTTGAAATTCTTTCACTAATATTCAAGGTATTAAAGAGTTCTATTCTATTGTCAGGACTATCTCACAATGACTTCTAGCTATATTAGTACTACATATAAGGCCTTAACGTTTAGTTTTGGAAAAATCAATTATAATTTGCACAGATATTGGTCACTTTATTTAAAAACATCTATTAGTTCTTTTTTTATTACTTAGAGATTAATAGATCAAGTTGTGACTTTTGGAGTCGAGACAAAGCCAACTTGGCACAGAGCACTGCTCTTACATCAACAAGTGTCTCGGCGGTAGGCTAAGAGGAGCATACGATCCTCTCTGGTATCACACTACCAGTTCAGTTTCACAGCACAAGGAACTGATTTTTGTAAATCAAGGATATTTCTGAATGTACATTTGAGTATTCATCATCTAATGTAAATATTGTTATAGACACAATTCATATAATTTAAAAGAAAAAAATATGTACAGATCTAATTTGGATAGGAAGATTAATAACTAAGTTATTAAACATATTTTTGTTTTCCACTACTCCCATTTGTAAGATTAGAGTTTTTTAGGAGAGAATGGGTAATTTATTTGTTGGCACCCATTGCCGAGTGTTATCTTACTCAAGGTTATAACAGAAGATATGTTTAATCAGGACTAGACATGGTACAGGCACGGGACCGACCTCTAAGAGGAATAGCGTGCATGGGACTGACTCTTCATCCATCACATGAAATAATTGGGGTCACGGACAAGATTTCAATATGCAATATTTAATAATAAAGGCAAACACACTACCTGTGTGTTTATCATAGGAAAAAATTCCCCCCTCAGAAAGCAATTAAAATACAAACTAACACTAATTTTTTCTCATTATGCATGTATTTATATAATTTACCATTTGGCGATATAAACCAAAGAAAAATGAATACGATTACTTGATCTAGGATTCAAGTAATTCAAAATGTATTGGCTATTGTTTTCATTTATTTTATTTGAGTGATGAATTTGATTTATTTCAGCATTTTTTTATTGTGCTATTTTCCAATTTTTGTTTAAATAAATATAATGACCTGCAACAATTATTTTGATTTTCCACAAGTTTTTATATTTTTTGTAATTTGGTATTGGTTTAATCTACTACTTGAAGTCCAAAAATAGATTCATTTCCTTTTTTTGGGGGGGGGGGGTTCCCCGGTATTTTTCCCTCGGGGGGTTTTTCCTGCACCGACCCGTTAGACCACATCTGAATTCAAAGTTAAATTTTTTAATACTACTCGTATTTAAAATGTTTTTAGGTATCAACAATTATAAAATCTACATTGAAGTTTTCCTTGTACTTTCTCGTTTCTTGAGTACTTTCTTTTGGCGATAAAAGAACAAATAATTAAGAAAAGCACCAAAAGTTTCTTGTCCTTTTCACAGCATGAATGTAGCGAAGAGTTATTTTTCCACAATATTACATATTTAAATTGTAAAAAATACAAACACTAATATTATCTGTCAAATCGCAAACGGTTTTTTGTTTACTTAGGTCAAAACAGTCTTGAGCATTCGATATTCTGATTTACTGCATAAAATTACAGTTGATTTCCTATGAGCATATGCTCCGTCGTTGCCATTTAACTTTTCTGTTAAGGAAACCATATTTTTAAAAAAAAATATATGAATACTTTAACAGGATTTACTGAGGCAATTACAGATTAAACTAACTACAGTTATTATCTACCATTACATAAACCATTATATAATGACAACTTGAACATTACACAGCATATTACTTCATACATCTCTGTGTAATGACAGAATATAATAGAAAATAGTAATTACTTTGGATAATATGCCCTGAGGGAAATTATTATGATTTTGAGAATAGACTAAACAAACGAATCCTGAAATATATTTTGCCATAGAATACTTGACTGTGGAAATCCTCCAATTTTGTTCAGAACTGTTCATCTCAAGATGAACATAAGCCACGTCATACAGGTGGGCCAATTAATTTTTCACAGCCTTTTTTATTCAACTTAATGACATTTCTTGTTCAGAACTTTTATTCTGAAAATAAAGTCTTTTATTTTCCACTTATTTTTTTGCAAGCAAGGTATTGTTGTTTTATGATTTTTTTTATCCGAAGAAGGGTTTATTTTCCAATGATAAGACTTGTACAAGCCACCACATGGGGGCATCAGGACTTTAAAGGTAAATAACTGGAACTCGGAACATACCTGCCAAGTAGGGCTGCCCTGTTGTTCCCTCCGAAGTTTTTTATCCAACTGAGAAAACTTCTTGGTAACCATTTCAACACTGGCATACAGCTTCTTGTATTCGTTGTAATTGGCGTTGAAGTCTTCCTTGTATTTTCTCCTCTGATCGTTATCTTTTATCGTCGTATAATCTCTGAAAAAGAAACAAATATTGTAAATTCTAGATACTGTTAAATAATTTGTTTTAGAATGTATCTTTGGTTTAGAAATAAGTTTAGAAATACAAACAATGTATGTTTGGTTTAGAAATAAACCATGGAAGTACCTCATTTTTCCTTCCTGAAGTTGAAATACGATGGCATATCAAAATATCGTAGTGCTGTTGTTTCAATTCACTAAATTTATTATATTTAAATATTTTACTGAATATATAAATGAACATTAGCTGATAATTTAAGTTAAATTAAATAAATAATTTTAAACAAGCGTTAAATACTTCACACATAAATGCAAAATTAAAATATATTTATATTTTGATGACTGATCATTAATAAATTTTAATCCCTTATAATAACCTAAAATATGGAATATGTGTTATTAATTCTGTTGAAAGTAATATATCTTTCACTAACATCCTCTATCACAATATCATACCAAGATGTATGCGTTGTACGTTTTAAATGTATTATTATTTTCCACTTTACTAGTTTTTTATCCTACCTAGCGGGGGAACTAAAGCTAGTTTAATAACATCATGTCATGTGCTTATTGACATACTTGCCCATTTGGTGACTTGTGCAACGCGAAACCTTCTATTTGACTGTGAGAAATGTAAACCAACATTTTTTTTAAATATTACTTTATAAACATTGAAAAAATATATTAATATTTTCTCTTAATCCCATGAAATAAATATTGACCCTAATCAGTAACAAGTGATATGGAAATTTATTTGACTCAAAATTTAAATTCTACCTTGATCTCTTAGCAACAAAACTTATTTTTTAATAAATACATTATGGTGAACCAGTTTATATAAAAACTATAATGACATAATAAAAAACAACAGAATGGAGAAAAGATTTCAGTTTAAACAAACTCATAGCGAGGAGTAAGAAAGAATAACACGGTGGATTGTTTAAATGTAAAACACTTTAAGCAGGATGCACATACAGGAGATACTTGGGGTATTCCTTGACGGGGGCGGGTTTGGAATAGTCTTGCTTAGGAGGCGTCTTGTCCTGGGGCGGGGTGGGCGGCATGTTCTGCGGGGGCGGTGGAGGCGGCAGTGGGTTGGGGACAGGTGGTGGAGGCGGCGGTGGCGGCCGCGCGTAGTGAGAAATGCGTTGCCGCTTGGTGGGCAAGCCGTCGACTCCGTCGTGGTAGCCTGGTCGTTTGGCTCCCGCCCCCGGACTGCCCCCAGGACTAGTGCTAGGAGGGGAGCCGCTACTACCACCGTCGCTGCTCCCAGGAGGCGTTAGGTTCTGTGGTTTCCGCCTGTCACAAACAAACCTCATCATCTCTAAGCAAGTAGGAACGAAGAAACACTTATTTTTAACAGATATATTTTAAAACACTCTTCCTTGCTTAGAATGCGTCAACAGTAAATTTATAAAACTGAAAACGCCTTTTTGTCTTAATATAATGTCTCCTTTGTTTTTTCTGGGCTCATTTACAGATTTAACTTATAAGCCTCCAATGTACACCGCAGAAGCGATTTTGATAGTCATGACCCTAGAACAAGGCAAACTTGTTTACACTAATAACACGACACACTTAATGGTGTACACAACGATATTATCATGTCAGTAACAACTACATTTACACAACTACAAACTGGGCCTTATCAGGACCACTTACCTAACTATTAGGGAAGCACTGTATCATTAAGGTAGTCCTACTACTTAGGTAGACTAACAAGCGACTAACCTTTCCTGACTTACAAACACAAAAGATAACAAATATTTGATCTCTTTCATTGTTCAAAGTAAACAATTTTAAAATTCATATGGAATGTCTTTAACAAATTAAAAAGAAATTTAAGAATAGGTTTTGTGCAAAATTTATTTTACATAGCTTTCTTGGTAAAGATATAACACTGCAATCACCACGATTTATTAGTAATAATAATTATTAATTATGGGTTTTAATTATAATTGTTATATGGCTTTTACAAAAGTAACTGTGTCCGCTATATGCTGTTTAGTAAAGAGAATAATATAATATTGTCTAGAACATGAATGAATTAACTATGCCTGCGGTCACATGCGACTCGGTAATGGTTTCTCTATAATATACCTTAAACTTGTTGGGAAATAAAGCTTAAAAAGAAGATGGTTTATTAGATAACTAATTACAAAGGATGTTCCGTTAAATTTCCAGTTGACTCTATTATACGGCTCTTTAAATAAAAAACGATTTCAAATATCAAATAAGCTGTTATTTGCATCAAGTTATTATTTGAGGGTATTCTTAATGGACTACTCCCTGCTAATTCAAATCATCAGATTTATGAATGAAAGCAGAAACCTGACACCTATTCTTAAAAAAAACTACTGAATGGTAGCAATGAGGTGACTCATTCTTATTGAGAGTCCTCCAACACTTAACAGTCGAGTTATTTTTACATGTGCTTCATCCGAGGTTTATGCTTTAGGATGTTAATCGATTATTTAATTGACTATTTCAAATATTAATTATTTTAAAGCACACTACGCAGCCCTAAAGCAATGTCATTTTCAGTGAACTCTTTTTGCTGAGTCAGTACAATTAGACTCACTCTCATACCAATGACTTTTAACAACATATTATTTCTAACATTAATTTAATAAGCAATATAAACATAAAACAGTAAAGTATATTTAATGTGTTAAACTGGACAGTGGACAGTAGGATTTGGGCAAACAACATTAGAAGTAGAGATTTAGTAGTATGAAGTTTCTTGATTGACACAAAGCATAAAGCGTTTGTGTTTTTAAAAATGAATAATACCATACAATATATATATATCAATGATCTTTATATATATATAATGTTGAATAATATAATTATGATTGGATTTTTAGTAAGTTTATGGTTATACAGTTGTAACTATCAAGTAGTATTTGGTGCTTCTTTAATTGTACTTTTTTTTTGGAAGCTCTAAGGTTTTTTAATAAAACATGTCAAGGGCATAACTAGAGTCGTTTACCCTCGAACACTCAGAATTTGACTGTAAGGCAACAGCCTGGTTATTAACTTGGCAGTGAAAAAATGTCACTGTAGAGCACATCTACTGAGCCAAGTATTGTGTATAAACTATACACAACTATCAAGGATTTATTAACGAAATGTAAGAGTCGGTGTTTGTCTAGGTACGATTAAAGCAGTCAAGAGTTTAGAACTACAGCCGTTGTAGGCAACAATCCAAGAAAAACTGCTTGAAGAGAAGCTAAACTTGAATTGATAAAGAAAAAAGCTATTTGTCATTGACAGGCATACAACTACGATGGAGTGAACAGTGACCTCTTAAGCATCTTTTTGTCTTCCTCCGAGTAAAAAGGCCAGTCTTCTTGGACATCGTTCCAAACGTGCCTCATTAAATGGTAAGTGTTGTCTTTGCTGGTAGCTACTGACATTAATGTGTTCATTAAATTATTTTTATCTTTTTCTTTTAGACCATCTGTAATCAAAAAAGTAATTGAAACAATTGGATCATTTTAGAAAGCATATTCAAAAAGAAATCAAGTCATACAAACCTTTACTTAAAGCGAGGAATAATTCAGGCTTCTTATAGGGCCTCACAGCCAACAGGTGAATCACTCTTTCTCTGCAACACATTAATCGCATTTGTTAAATCTTCAATTGAATTAAATATTTAATCATTAAAACAGAGAAAACCACTTTCAAATAAACACATTTAAATAAATGCCTAGGTCTTTCAACAAAAAGCGAAAAATACAAAAATATGGGGAACCTAAACCAAAAATAAAATATAACCAATTACATATTTATTAATATAACTTACAAAATTTATTAACATTTTTTTGGGTATATTTAGCAGATGAAAAGTTATGATTTATTTCGTTTCAGCCTTTAGTCGTGTCCTATACAATAAAGTATAATTATAGAATTTGATACTCCAGAAACGATGCAAACAAATTATTGCTATGCTACTGTATACTCCTGATTATTTCCTTTTTAATACTCTTTTTTAGATATGTCCAAAATAACTTTAATTCATCATCACTGAAACTTCTGGAGCACGTTTTCGATAGGTCCAGAGAAAGAAAATAGTAATATTCCAACATCTTCCCAAGCGTGGGATGGAAGATCTTGGAACAACCTAATAGAGCAAATAAGTAAGAAAAACGCCACACAAGTTGCATTTTCTAGAAGTTCCACGTAATATTACTAAGTTAAAGCACAGTTCATAAATGTGAGTATCCCTCAGTTTTGATTCACCTGTAGGAGATTTCTCATTATTATGAGTGTTAATTTCTCTCATTATATTTCTCCTTGATGACAAAATTAATATTCTAAGATAGTCATCGATAGTTAGACGTGGACATAGTCATCCTTAGGAGAAGAAGTAAATTTCTCGAGTTAGTAGCCATCTGTACTTTTTTCTCCTGATGACGACAAATGTCAAAATAATTTTTTTGGGCGACAGTGTTCTTTTCTCTATGTTATGATGTTTTAGGCCCTACCGTGACATTTTATAATACATATATATATATCAACATTTCGCAATAAACACGTGTAATGAACATCCATGTCTAAATACAGCAAGACATTTAGAATAGTTTAATTGTATAAATTCTATATCTCATTGTTATACAATCATATATAATTAGTTAATATAAATTAATTATATTAATTGCATAAAATATAATTCTAGTATTTTTATTCTGTTCTATAATACGGTCGATACACTTCCTGATAAGGTATTATCATACAATCACCGATTCTTATCAGGTAAATCTATACAAAATTATCCATCGATAAACAAAAGATGGTAGTAAAGATATACACAACTTAATTCAGGACAAACAGGAAATGAGTTGATACGAAAGTTATAATAAAATATATTTTGAAGTAAACGTAAATTAAAAGTTGGTTTTTTCCCCTCATCACATTAGGGATAAGAAAGTCGACCTTCAGTACAGAAAAAAGGAAACGAATTTGTGATAAGGGTAGTGGAAAAAGTAAAATATTTTAAATGTAAGAAAATTTCCACATAAAAGTACAGTTGTAGAAATAGCAGCAGCTGAGAGAGGAATTCAGAGACGTAAAAAGGAAATGAGTTCCAAGAGAGAAACCAGTATCGGGTTGTTTAATGATAAAACATGGTTGTTTCTCTTTTGACATTTGTTTTCTCCGATGCAAAATCTACATTTGAATTCCAATTGAGTCTGATAAATATTGGAACTGAATATAATCACCTAATGAATATTTGAAGAATGGACAATTAACTAGTGACAAGGGAATCGCAAACTTTACCAAGAGGATCGTTAAAACTTGTCAAGGTCAAGAAAACAAGTCCCAACTTAAAAATACCTTCTTCCCCAAACAAGACTGCTATATGGCAAGAAATCAAAGTGACTTCTGTATGCATGCACTAAACAAACAAGGTGACATTTCTAAATAAACCAAATGAGCTTGTTTGTTCTCCAAATATCATTCAATATTTCATTATATTTTTTCGGTGGTTTGTCGAAATGTATGCATAAATACATCTTTCAGACTCAACATTATTTTATTAAAATGTTTGTAGTACTTGTTTCTTTACATTTTCGTTACAGGATATCCATTGATTATATTTTTATTTTTTCTTAAATATAAAAGATACGCACTTATTGTTAACCCTCTTCTCTTCAGTCGTATAAAAAGATAAATAATAACAATTTTATAACATAATTGAATTATTATTTAAATTACTTTATTTCAACGATCCAAACGATTCGTAACTTTAAAGTGTCGTTTAAAAACCTCATTTTTTTACTAATACCTACATTGGGTTTTCCAGCTTTTGTGTTCCTCAAGGGGTTTCTTGTTTTGATTGATCACTTTAACAAGTGGCTAGCCATATTACCAACCATCACTTCTGTACTCCGTTAGAGGTATTCAAAATGCTTATCACCGTTAGTTCATATAACATGGTAATTTCTTGTATATTGCGTACAATGCTTTTCTTCTCCACACAGTGCTACTCTGCCCTTAATATTTTGTTTAAATTGTTGATAAGGTGTGTGCAACAGGTAGCTTACCGTTAAATGTACTTATTCAAAGTTATATCTGTTTTCACTATTTTGTGGAACACTTTCTACTAAGTATTCATTGGACACCACTCACACATAATTTACTAACTGTACTTTGCAACCAACAAAGGGGAATAAATAATTACAATTAATAATTAAAATATGGACGGTATTAAGGTTATTTAACATTATGAAATGTTCAGTAAACCTCAATAGTAAAGTGAAGGGAATGAGCCATGTCAGCACCAAATACAGTTAAACAAAATTAATTAAGACAGATTTTCACCCCTGGCTACTTATGATATTTGTTAATTTTAAATTAATTTAACAGAAAAAAAGTTCTAAAGAAGTAGGAAACCCAGTTTATCAAGATCTACAAAAAAAGGAATTGAAATGTTTAAATTGATTCACGAATGAAATTTAGTTATTAAAACAAAATAATTTATTTATGTGAATATTGTGCTGCCTTATATGTGTGGAGTGATTCCATAAGTTTTTCTGAGGTAAAATGGAGAAACCAACAAAAGTCTCCACACAAATGAAGTTTTATTCAACGCGTTTCGAACACTTTGTGTTCATCATCAGGAAGACACTATAATAAAAATTATATCTAATTAGTTACAAAAATTAGAGTGAAATAATAAAAAATAAAAATTCAATTAAGAGAATTCAAGACATACCCAGTACCACATCCTTGGGTATGTCTTGAATTCTCTTAATTGAATTTTTATTTTTTATTATTTCACTCTAATTTTTGTAACTAATTAGATATAATTTGTATTATAGTGTCTTCCTGATGATGAACACAAAGTGTTCGAAACGCGTTGAATAAAACTTCATTTGTGTGGAGACTTTTGTTGGTTTATCCATTTTACCTCAGAATGAGTAAATACCACACAATTACGGATTGCACAACTAATGATTCCATAAGTTTTGTAGTTAGCACCATAACTAATGTTCTGTGTACTGAGTGTTCTAATTTTAGCATATGAACCACCGACTTGAATCACGTTTGGGGCAAGACTCATCATTTCACCTTTATTAGAGCAATGATTCAGTCCTAATGGAATCCATCAAAGATTTGATTGATTATTCAGGAGTTAGATAATAAGTTTAAAATCCCGTTTAAGTGCTTTGGATTCCTGACGAATGAACTACAGATTTCGTTCAATAGCATGCGAGTTAATATAGTTTAGTTTGTAATTATTTTTTATTTCATACAAGCTGACCTGAGAGTTCTCAGCACTTAACAAGTGACCCGTTTTTTACAATGACAATATGCTAGGTGTCGACTATGTTGAATTGACTTGCAATTAATCTTAAATTGAAGTAGGATTAAAGATTTTGAAATAAGTAGCAGCTATGTGGAGATGAACTGGAGCAAATCCAGCTAGATCAATAATAGAAATCAAATTGATCAAGCTTGAAGATATTTTTGATGCGGCATGGTAATGGAGACGGGATGTATGAATCATGGTCATGACCCAGGCTCATCAAGGAAATGCAACACCTTGAACACATCTGCTTGTGGAGGGATGCAAACTTGACGGTTCAGAGCAATCAGGCAATCTTCAGGGGATCTCTACTGTAATGAACTTGAGTTGAGGAAAAATTTAGCAATCAACCCGGTAATGAGGTACAAACATAACTAAAATTGATACCCACATAAAGCACTGAGGGTGAAAATCAATAAGTGTTATATATGAAACAAACATTACATAATGAACTTGATTTTATAAAAATTAAAATGTTTTATTATTACGAATACTAACTCATTTATAATTACTGCTAAATGAATATAGCAACATAAATTCCCTTGGTCAATTAAAATGACTTAATGCCAGACACACTGACAAGTCATTCCGAAGAAAGAAAATTAGGTCGTCAAAACCGGTACATAGAAATTATATTAAGTGTTGCATAACTAAAATTATTTTTAAAATCTTGCCATTGCTGAATGTTGGAGGTATTTGGGTGAGAAAATATATTTGTCCAAGATGTCTGAGGGAGACATAAGAGACATCAGAATGGTAATGCTTAACGCCGTAGTCAGAAATATGACCTACCACCACATTATATAGATTAATAAAGACAGTATGCTTGGAGAGTGTGTCTGAAACATGGATTTGACATGTTTTGATCTGCTCTCCCATTCATGGTGAACCCTTTAAGCAAGACCATTAAGCATGGCAACGTCTATTTAGATTTAGTGCTTCACTCAAATCCAAATCAATACCTGCAATTCAATAACTTCAATGGTTTCATTCAAATTAATGAGAGACTAGTAACTACAGCTGTCAATAGTCAATGTTTTGCATAAATTAACTTTACTGATGTCTCTCAATCAAGAGGAATTGAAATGCACCCTGGACAAGCAAATGGAGTGATGCAAAGGGGACGTGGAATCAATACCCGGGCTCGTAGACGTATGCGCTGTCCTCCGCATTCGCGCACCATTGTATCAATATATCACTGCAAACTAGCAGTAATTAATTAATCAGCTATTTCAAAATATAACATTTTTGGGTTTTTTATCCAATTATTTTCAAGATAAATATTTTTGAATTGTTTTCATTGATTCCACAACTATGAAAGTAGTACACGAATTACCTTCTATATTTATTACATGTTCACTGAAAATGATTATAAGCCCGAGATTTTCACTTTCTAATATTTTAGGATGGCTGATTTTACTGAAATAAAGGCCTATTGGTTCAAGAAGGTTTATTTTAGACAAAGAAAATTAACTGTTTAAGTAAAATGAGGACTCTCCTAAAGCTAGTGTCTTAATAGCGCCTGCAGAGCAGGGGAGTCGGCTTTTCAGCTGTTCTCGGATATGCTGGGGCACGATCAAGACCACGGTACTAGTGACCCACAGTAAGATAGTGCTTATCGCATCCCTGTAAGCGTGAGGCTGCTATTTCGAGTGGTTAGCTTCTGTAATTTAATCACCCCTTTTTGACGATTTCACATGTAAACGGTGACATGACACAAAATGCTTTCAGAACAATCAAAATATTTTTATGATTATTAAAAACAGCGATAACTGTCTTTTAATGTAATTTAAGTGGGCTCTCATTTGTACCCCTTATCGACTGAGAACGACAACACTGCATTCACAATCCAATCAGTGGTAGTCTACTCGAAAACAACTCTGTTCTGAGAGGATACAGCAACACGATTTCTTACACCTTACACAATACACATTTACATTAATTAACGTACAATACTCCCTGCATAACAATAAAGCAGATTACACTTAACTTGCAAAAAAATATGCATTATAAATCAATACTATCGTTATACTGTACAAAAAAAAAATGTTTTACAACTTAATTACGATAGTATGTATTACAGGGTCATCAGAGATATCTGAGCTATTATCCCATAAGCGAAGGTAAAGAGTAATACCACATTCTATCCTCAACTCCTTAACATAAAGCAATACGCCTATAAATTATAGCGTTCTGATCCAGAGCATTTGACAAATTAATTAACTCATTAAATTAACAGAATACCTGAGAGGTACATGAGAAGAGCGAAAGTAATATTGGCTGTGATTCGCAATCAATTTTATTGCAATTTGCTCATCACTGATGTTTAAAGAGAAAAGAAAAGTGTTTTGACTAATCGGGAGCCTTGATGTGTTGTCTGAAATGCGGGCAAGGTAAAAAAAAACCTTCATTACTTACAAGGACTTGTTTTTCCCCCTTAATTATGACTTTAGGAATGATGTCATGATACCTGATAGGCCTCCTGACGAGGTCAGGGTTAGCGGGGGCGGGAGCGGGCTTGTGCATTAGCCTGGCCAGAGGGCCGCCCCCGACCGGGCCGCCTCCAGCCACCTCGCGTCGACCCCCGCCCCCATCCACCACTCTGCTCCTCCCCTTCACCCGCCGGCCAATGCCTGATCGGTCAAGTTCTATTTCTCTCGTGCTGAAAAAAAATACATTTTTATTATTTTTCAAAGTCCATTCAATACACTCATTATAATTGTCAAATATACAGTTCATTATTATTTTTTTTAAAAAAAAATGATTTTTGAAACTGAAATAATCTAGAAAGTGATATCATGGTCAAAATACTGAAGTCAGTTTGTCTTGTGAACATTGACTACCGTGGACGTTGTCGACTTGGTGCATTGTGCACATTGGTCAGGCCGTGTTTTCCCTATGTCTTCTTCATTATATCAACTGAGACTTGTGTGGCACAGTGACTGAAGTAAAACATCTGACCACCGTCAGCCAGGAGCCTGCACTAAATTTTACACATTGTTAGTTCGAAATGACCTTATGATAATTATTTTTTTTTTATTACAAATTGAACCAGAACACAGATCCAGCAAATTACAACAGTGAGTTTTCAATGCTTTACACATTCAAAATTATTATTATAATATAAAAATTGTTTAGGATCATCACCATATGACTGAGTGTTGCGACGTCTTCAAAAAAGACATGTTCTTACAGTGGTGGGCGATTTCACAAGGGTATTCCACTCCACTCGTAGGAATACAATGGTACATGTTACTGCATTCACCCATAGTTTGCGGAACTGAAGACGATACATCGTGGACTTCTACTAAATAATTGCAACCATATTTTCATATTTTAAAATATATGAAAATCATATTTGCCAGATTCAGAGCAAATATTAGTTCCGTGCTCAGATTTATAACAGCATTATAATAATGTTTTCTATTACAGTAATATTTGAAATAAGTTTTGGGAGTTGTGGTAAAAATCTTGCTCATCAGCGAGGCTGCCCTGTCCAAGTTCACATTATTTGTAAGGAATGACTGATACATTAACCGAAATGGAAGACACCTAGCTCAGAACTTACTAATTCATCGACGACAATACTATCACCGCCGCATCTATTTCAAGCATTTGTCAATTCACTAATTATAAATTTCTTTAAATTTAGAATATAGTCATATAGTATACTTTATCCATGTCTAAAGCAGTAAGAAATAGAAAAAAAAATAACTAAGATCTTTCAATCAAAACAAATGGGTCTTCGTCAGAGTCCAAGTGATATTGGGTCATTAACCGTTGAGCTGTGTCCCGTGTGAACTTGAGCCTCTTCGTCTTGCACATCTGCTAACTCTGTACACTGATGATGTGTCGCATCTGTCTTCTCACGGTTGAACAGAGGGCATATGAATATATCGCCAATCACTATTAGTATTCTTTGTAAGTAAGAATGCAATTAAAATTTCAGCTCAGGGCAGGTCTCAGAAAACACAGTAGATTTGGGTTAGCCATTGATAACCTATGTTTGCAAGTTTAGCTGATGATTTACAACTGTTTCAATAACTTTCCTTCCTCCATATTTAGTGGGTATCGGAACATACCCTGGAGCTAAAATTAGCTTGACATTTTCGTACATGGCTAATACTTTCAGTCAGTACAATACTGCGAGGTATTAATAAAACAGTCAACATTACTTTGCTCAGCTCTCTCGAAATGCATTTGGCACACTTTCATCTGGCATCTCTGAATTGTTATAACACGCTATCAATCTGAGAATTAAGAACTTCCTCATCAGAATATCTGAAATGAAAACCTGCAAATTCAGCTAAAAGTTTTTGGACAATGGATTTTTGAATAATGGAACATGCATTGTTCTGACTCATATTTGTCACAGTGCTTTCTACTGTGGAAATCCACAATAGTTAGGTAGAGTCCCTAAATGAGATAAACATAACGTAGAAGAGAAATGCGGATATACAAGCTTGCTAGAATAGCTACATTTAAATACACAAGGCATGTTGTTTCCTTTACCATGTTTCTTTCTGCTGTTTCTCGACTGCTGCCATTCGTATCTTTGTCACTTCGTACACATCGTCGTTGGCTTGTACCCGCATCTTGCAAGGCATTGGACCCAGCCGTTCGATGCATCTGAAATTAAAACGAAAAACAATAAGTCATATATTCTATAATTAAGTGGTAATTATATGATAAATATAAAAAAAACACATTAAAAATGTCATGAAAACTACATGTTTTAAACATGCAGTACTCTCCTACAGACTACGCCTGTCTGTCAGGAAAGGATACAAGAAGAAAACCTGTGTGTTCTACTATTATTTAGGTTAGCTTTAGGTAAGAACTTTAATTGGAACAACACTAAATAATATAAAATAATAGTTCATTCCAAGCAGTGTGAGTTCAATGGACGGAGGAGCCACCATTACGACTCAAAGCTTTGACACGTACACCCCAACACTTAACATATGAAATGTGACTACTAGAGATTTGATCGTTTATTTCTAACTTCAGGTATTAAAAAAATATCTACTATCCTTAATACTAGTACTGAAATATTTCGATATTTTATATTGAACTAACCATTTAATTAAAACATCAATATTAAACAAAAATTAGAAATAATTAACTTCAAATCAAAGACACTAATAGGAACATTTGGTTGAAATTTCGTATAAGTTAAAGTTAAATACTATGAAATCATGAACATTATAAAAGTAACAATAGTTTACAAATGTATAAACTAGAATAGAATAGTATAAGAGGGGTAAACATATACCTAACTTTTTTGCTATAAATTATAGTGAATTTTTGTTAAAGATGTTGAAACCCATTTCTGAATTTATAACTCTGCTTCAGATGTTAATTTTTTTTGTTTCACGAGTTTATTCTGACTCGTTATAATATCAAACGATTACAAAAAAAGAACACGTAAGAACAACACGCAACCACTTCAATATTTCGACCTCGTCGTCAGTAGAAGGAGAAGAAGTGTTACTTTTACGTCATCAGGAGAAAGAGAAGAAGTGTTAATTTTAAGTCATCAGGAGAAGGAGAAGAAAGAAGTGTAGCTGTTTACGAGCCGAACCGAACTCCTCTTCTCCTTCTCCTGATGAAGATGAGGTCGAAATATTTGATATATATTATATATATATATATATATATATATATATATATATATATATAGTTCAATATAAACAAAGAAACATAGAGAAATCAGAAGAACACACTTACAGTCTCTAATTTTCGGTTTGAACCGTCTTCAGGAGAGATAAGAGAGGGAAACCAAGCGCACTGGATCAGAGACGGTTGGAGACCAACAGTGTTGCCGCATGCGCGCCCGTTCACAGAAAATAAGGTAGACAGGAATCAATTTATAATTAATTTATAATTTATAAAATAAAATAAAATAATGGAATATGAAAACAATAATATATAAAAAAGAAAAAATTGAAAAAATAAGGGAAATTGATACAGAGAAATTGATACATAAACAAAAGTGCTGACTAAGCTATGATAAAATAAAATAAAACTAAGAATACAAATAATAATAACAAATGAATTAGTAACAAATTCATTTGTTATTATTATTTGTATTCTTAGTTTTATTTTATTTTATCATAGCTTAGTCAGCACTTTTGTTTATGTATCAATTTCTCTGTATCAATTTCCCTTATTTTTTCAATTTTTTCTTTTTTATATATTATTGTTTTCATATTCCATTATTTTATTTTATTTTATAAATTATAAATTAATTATAAATTGATTCCTGTCTACCTTATTTTCTGTGAACGGGCGCGCATGCGGCAACACTGTTGGTCTCCAACCGTCTCTGATCCAGTGCGCTTGGTTTCCCTCTCTTATCTCTCCTGAAGACGGTTCAAACCGAAAATTAGAGACTGTAAGTGTGTTCTTCTGATTTCTCTATGTTTCTTTGTTTATATTGAACTATATTTGTCCGTTTTGGATCGTATTTCCAACGAAAAAAAGTATATATATATATATATATATATATATATATATCATTGAACAACTGGCCGTATTTCACTGATGTCATTTTCTTCACCAGTTTTTCAAGATTTCTGAATACCATCTTCAGGTTCTGAATACCTGAAGAAGGTATTCAGAAACCTTGAAAAACTCTGAAGAAAATGACATCAGTGAAATACGGCCAGTTGTTCAATGAAATATGCTTAAATGAAGGACTGCTCCCAAATTTTACAAATATATATATATAAAACAGTTTGACATGAGGAGTAAATGAAGAAGATGAATACAGAGGTGTGCTCAGACTACTACAACAAGGACTAATTTCTCTATGACCTTTATTAATTGTGGTACGTATTTGGTTTTCAGTTGTATTAAGTGCATTTTTCAGTCATATGAAGTCAGACCAACCGTTTCATATATATATATATATATATATATATATATATAAGTTAGGTCCGAATGGTAGTAGATAATGGAATGCCCACATGTATACACTGACGCCAGGTATTTAATGCACTTTTACGCTTTAAACGCTGCCATATCTGCAGAACTGTTGCAGTGTGCTGTTTACAGTGTCAATTCAAAACGTTTAAAACAATTAATCAGCCCTCCATTGTGAAATACGTTTAGTGATACGGTTTTTGTAAGCAACGAACATTTCAGTAGTGGAAATTCATCGACAGATAAGTGAAGTGCATAGGTTGATGAGTGTTTTCAAGGACGGGCAGTAAAATGATCATAATCAACAGCGATCAGACCGATCAATCATTAGTGATCACAAAGATTTGGTCAATCATGTGGGCCAAAAGATTCACGATTTCAACTGTCGCATTCGAATTTAGGGAATGTAAATAAAAAAAAGAAAAGTTGTTTAAAATGTTCCAAACATGCTCATATTTCGTTCCTAGGCTTTTTAGTGAGCAACAACAAATAAAAAGAATGTTTTGTCCTCTTAATTTTTTTTACCAATATATAAGGAAGCTGATTAACTTTAGGGAACCTTATCATAGGGGACGAGACGTAGGTGTCTCAGATAACCCCAGAGTCTAAACATCAATGGAATGGCACAAGACATTACCAGTAAAAGTTAAGAAAAAGCAATCTCAACCAGCAAGCTTATGGTGATATTGTTTTGGGATAGAATGGAGTCTTGAGGATTCAGTTTATGTTGTAGGGGAGAACATATAAATGCGTCTTTTACTGCGCTATTGTGCAATTCAGATTTGGATGTTCACTTGTTCCGTTACCTAAAAGGAGTTTATCAGCGGCAAGTGTTTCGCCACAGATGGTAAGGAAAAGAAGCAGTAGACGTAATCTTCAAAACTTCCTGACCCTGTGAGATAAAACTTTATGATTATACTAAACCACTACCGTTTACATCATTTCAATAGAAAATCCTTCAGAAAATCACCCTCCTACCATTCTATGAATCTAACAAAATCTGTAGTCAGTTTTTCAACTGGTGTGTCGCAAATCAGTGCACACCGTCGTCGGTGAGTTGTAATCACTGGAAACATTTCCATATCCATGTAAGTAGACTCATATTTCCCTTGAAAATATCTCTTATTTGGCTACCAAATTCTATTATTGATTTTGATAAATAATTGTCTCCGACATGTTTATTAATAAATGAAAAAAAATGTTAATAAAATTGAAAAAAAAGTTGGAAATCTATACTAAGAGAAAACTCTCAAGATCTCTTTTGTTCGTATCGAGGTAGTAGAAGGTTAGAAATGTATCAAAGAAGACCCCACCAGCCCATTGATATCCCATTAATTAACTCCTCTCACCTTCAAAACTTCATAACGTGATTAGCACGGGAACTGTCCAACGGACAACATCATTACAAGGAAGGCCTATAACCACTTTTAGGAGTGTCAACAAGGGGTCAATCGCCAGTTTCTGATAATTATACTATTATGATATAATACAGTTATTCACAAATGCTTTTCTTTAGTACTTGTGAACACGCACAGATTAAAGAGAAATTGATTTTGATGTTTCAAAATGGTAGGGCAAACGTGATCATATGTCAGTTATATTAAAGAAAACATATTTACAAAAAAAAAAGGAATGGAAAATATAAGTTTATTTTCCTTCGTTACACAAAGTTAACATACCCACATGTTAGAAGAAGACAGAATTAGTTCAATTAAATTGGCTGAAGGAGAAGAGGGAATACTAAAATACATGAAGGAATAGGAACAGTGACGGAATCTTATAGGGCGCATAAAAACCTGCTTCTCTGGCCGTCTGCCAAGGAGGACGAGAGAGGAGACTCACTAAAGATATGCTCGTATCTAATCGACACTTTTTTCACACATACATTAAACTGATAATGATTATTTTGCAAGCCAAACGAATACATCGGCATCAAAGAAGATATCATTTCATTGCAATTTTATTTACATTGTATTGAAAGCAGCAAACAACTTGATTACTAACGAAAAATCAAAACTTTTACACGTAAGTTCTTTTACACCAAATCAGAGCCGGAAACAGTTCCTTGCAATTATTTTTTTTGCCTGGCATTTAACACCTTGACTGCTGACAGGCCAGGTCTTGGCAAATATCGCGTTCGACATAAAGACATTATGCATCCCAATGACTTCATAATTTGCAACACTTTTTAATGAACTATTTATTCAACTAGGTAATGAGTTCTTCAAACCTTATATAATTTTTTGAAGTCAGAAAAATTGTAAATACAACAGGACATTGAACAATAATAATAAGAACAAATCGATGCAGCAATGAAACAGTTGGTAGGAGTTTTACATATTGGACTATAGTCCAAAGCTATAAGGTTTGTAAAAACTGTTTTATGTATAACCTTAATATTTCATTTAGCAATTGCATGTCCACTTGAAGTTTCTATATTACTTAAACAACGTTCATGATCTGTTTTTGCTTTCTGAATGTCAAAACCAGTTGAAATATTTTCTCGAATGATATTACGGTTTGGTGAAAGTTATATAAACCTCAGATATTCTGATACAAGGTTAGAACAGTTGAAAAATTATCGAACTTTAGTGACTGATGAGCAACATGCTGGGACTTGAAATGTGTTTCTTCACCTGAACCCCACATTGATGATATCATTCGTGAAAACCGAAAAAACAGTTGAATAAGTGTAGGCGCAGTAATACACTCAAGTGTTCAGGTTTGATTTATTTTAAATGAAGACTGCAAAAGACAAAACATGGAATGGAAACACACCAGTTGACCTCTGTGCGATAGAAATGAAGAACGCATGCGTCAGCGGAAAAGTTATGTCTGCCATCTTTTGCCATATCCAAGGTGTCATCTTTAGTGGTGAGAGAAAACATCGCAGATCTCAAAAGAAAAGGCGTCATGTTACCACACGACAATTCTCGTCCTCACACCAACCGTCTGACCTGACAAGTATTGAAAATATCGTTCGGTAGATACTAACTCATTCTCACTCTTCACTTTAGAGTTTGCTTCATTGGATTCAAACAATTTGTTTGACACTCACTAAAACTTATGCGCGTATATATTTATTGTTTAGTTTACCAATGTGTCAGGTCAAATGCATCTAATACATGAATAATACGCGGAGAAGGAAACATAAGATAAGCATTCTTGCATAAATGAAACTGGGGTTCTCAATGAAAGATATTGAGTCAGGAGGGATGAAACGATTATATTAGAAGCAGTTAAAACAAAAATGTATAGCTATCCAAGAGATAAATTCTGTGAAAGTCAATCTATTGATGGGTTTTAGGCGGAACACTTAAACTGCTTACTTAAGGTACGAGTGAATCGGACAGCAACACAGACTGTTAAGTACAATGAGAACCCGCAAAGGCGAAATAAGTTTACAAAAAATGCTCAAAAATTTTAACTGTTACTTCAGTTTTTATATTGTAATAAAAAAAAATATATTTTCAGTTATTAATTTCTTTAACATTAGAAAAAATATTTGCCCTGAAGTTTGCATGGAGAATGCAAAAGGAGCGCCTACAGGAATAATCGCGAGAATGGTTTAACCACCTACTTCTAATCTTGCCAGTTTAGTTTATTGCAAAGGTAAAAGTATATTTACTTAGTGAGAACAGTCAAACATAGGAAAGCACAATGGAAAATCGAGCAAAGCTTTTTATAATAAATACGTAAAATTATGTTTTTCGTAGTACAGTTAAAAAGACGAAATCTTTGAAAGGTGTTTAATATATGTCTCCTCTAACAACAAGATCCAAATCTCCTATAAGTCAACTCATTATTTCAGAAAGGAAGCAACAATCAATAGCCTGAGATCAAGGAACAATTAAACAAGTTGTCGTGGCATAGCGATACCGCAAACCTTATCAAAACCAAACTCACTCTTTGTTTCTTTTGTTAATAAATTGTCTAAGTTAAACAAAGCTGAAGGAAAACAAACTCTTCGGGTTTGCTTTATATCAACTTTGATAAAACAAACCACTTAATATTTAAATTGATTTTATTTCTAAAGCATAATTGTTTTATTCTAACTTGTCGTTATATAATATGCACTTGTTCAACATGAATTTATTCAATTACCTAATCAATAATTATATTTTAATAGATAGCACAAAATCACTCAAAACTAATCAGATAATATTGAATTCTAATTATTTAATAACTCTTTAGTGAGAGGGTCCACTACGAGACAATCTTCAAGTGAAGTCTTTTTGTGATATCTACCTGGTGACAGCGTATCTAGCAGATTTCACAAGGAGGTTTTTCCAGGCAGTTACCAGTTTCTGCTGGATTTTTAATCTCTTTAGTAGAAGTTAAGACTCTAAAACGTCTTATAAATAGGTAATCTAGAACATAGATTGCTTTTAAACAACCTAACATTACTGGCAGTACGAATCAACGGAAATTATCATCATACATTTCAATTTAGAATCAAGGTTTACAAGCTGTAATAATAGATAAACATTTCGTTGAAACACTTAAGAAAGAAATCACTGGTGAGAGATGACTTGGGTGATTTACAGCTGTAGTCAACCGCTTTGAGTGAAAGGATTCTTTCTTCGCGTGGAACATAGTCGCCAAGGTCTTTACTGACTTTACCTTTCGCTCTATTCCTCATTTTTAGAGAATTTTTATGGCAATGTACACTACTTCACTTTGGTCAATATTTTAAGCTTTCAATGTATTTGCATTGGGTTTGAAGATAATAATATATAAAAAAAAATATCTTAACTCAAATATCTCGTTATGTTCAATGCACAATTCCCTTTTAGTCGATAGCAACTGTACACAGCAACTTCATAAAAATGCAACGTCCACACTAAGAGAAAAGACAGTATCTTGAGACGTATACATAACGGAGAGCACATGACACACGTGGATGGCAAATAGACACCATGTCTGATATTACGTCTATTTGATATCTTCTAGAACAAAGTATCTCAGATGTAACCTTTCTAAATGATGACTTCTGTAAACTTTCATAGTCATACCGTCAACAGTTTCAAACTGTAGCTTTTCGATTGACTTGCTTCTTCAAACGTACTGCACAAGAAGCTGTACGGAGTCTTGAGCTTAGTCCCTAAGCTGCTGAATCTGTCTTATATAACTATTTAACAAACCGAATATTTAACAGTTATTAATTCATGTTAATAATCACAATTGTGTAATCGTTCACGAATGCTATTGACAGAAGAAATTCCTTTTTCTGGCCATAGGCCATAACCTGAGCACCGATCTGTAAGATGAGTTACTAAGGCATGGAGAGTTCCCTTTCCGCTGGCCACAGTTGCCACCCAGTACTCTAAAGGCCCAGATCCTTGCTGCGATCAGAGTTCCTGACACAGCAAGGAGCACTAGGGATGCTTTTCAGTTTTGATACTGACAACCAGCACATTAAGTTGGCTGCACTGGCAAGGTCCATGCTAGGCAGCACAGTCATATGTATGTGAGGTACGATGTGTTGTACGAAGGAACGATACAAGGTGGTGGTCCTCTCTAGGAGGTACATAGAGCCTCATCAGTCCCCGAAATACGGTAAATGTAAATACATGTAAATGGTAATAAACATGATATCTCCTATCACATCCAATTTTCAATCGGTAATTCCTTCTTTTTTGTTTTTCTGAACACAAATGTTTGACAGTACTGGTAAACAGAAAATGAAAAGAAAAGACGTCAGCCGCCTTGTGAAACCAACGACTTACTCTTAGCAGCATTGATCCGAGTCCTTCATTTAAAGAAGTAATGATTGATTTGAGTAAGATATCTACAGACGACGGAGTGCCTCCACTGCTCGGCAAAGGTCGTCACACGGCCGCCCCCCCGAGGCCGGCGAGTCATTGACATACAGCTTGTCAGCACTCCCCTGTGGCACCCCTTCCGCTCTCCACCCTCAATTCAACGTAATATACCCTTTCTGCCTAGTTTGCACACATAAATGCACCCACTAGCGAGACAGTCGTTCCTGAACCAATGTATACACAGAGCAGACTAGGAGGCTACAAAATACATCTTTTCTTTCTTCTATCTCTTTATTATACCGAGTTTGTTAAAATAATTCATGCCAATAATAAATTACTAACGATGTCCATATAACATAAAAAATAAAAACAACCATTTTGAAGTAGTGGTCATAGAATGTACAATTTATTCTCTCCGTTATTCCAACTATGGTATATTCTCACCACAGCGTAGTGCTTACACAATAATTTCAAAAAATAAATTAAATATTATTATTAAATGACACTGCATTTTATATTCACATTTCAAATATAACAAATTAGTTATAGTTAACATGACAAAGTTTGGAAGATATATTTTATTGAGTAGCTAACAAAAGCTATTAAGTTTTAACAATTATCTATCTAACTCTATTTCTGACTTACAATTTGACTAAAAATGTAATGCTGCTGTAGATACCTATCAAAACCTTAAAAATGATACTATCTTAATGTGTTGTAACAAATATTTGCACACGATAGTGCACGTCTCAAAGCAGTACCTGATGACTGCTGAATTATTGGGCTCCTAAAGTTCCAAAATGTATGCATTTTCTATAAAAATGTAGTTAACAATTTATATTTCTGATATAATTACTTTACTGGCGTAATAATAACACCAAAAGAACATTTTATAAATCACGGGTTAGTTACATTGTTGTAATAGAAATATTTAAAAGAGTGGTGATTAATGAACCTTCTTGTTTGCCGCCCAGACACGGATTGTTTCAGAATTGATAAACAGACACACAAAAGAAAGGAAAAACACTGATTATGGTAATGGTAATATCGTCACACTGTTTTTTTTTAATTAGCTTTAAAACAATAATAAATTTAGACAATTTTATTATTTAGACAATAATAAAAATAAATTTTAAAATTTTCCAAATGTATGAGCACTAATAAATTTATTATAGGAAAGGAAACTCTATTTTTTTTTAAACGGAAGAGATTAATTTGAACTACTTTTTGAATTTTTTTTTAACTGTGAAAATTACAGTCAGTGAAAATTACAATTAACATATCAGTTGTGGGCGCATTTTGTTTGTTGCTTAAAATGTACTTTTGTGTTTGTATAAATAACTTAGTAGTTGGTAGCAAATAAAATAGAGGTAACTGTAGAAGACCAATGATTTCTGTTACATGAGGAGGGTTCAGTGTCGTCATATGGTTTGTTGGACACGTGAGGCAATGATAAAGAGATAGTTACGAGAGTTAGTGAGAGGTTTCAGTAAAACTGCACAACCTTGACAGCTTCATATTCGCATAGATAAGCCAACTAATAGTGTATACAGTCGCAGAGACCACTATTAGGGTGATAAAGTCATGAGGAGGTATACAGTAACGTCCGTTCACACCACTGACGTAACCGCATCGGAAATCATTTATTATCAATACTCGCCTTTTAACTCGGCACAATAAGAAAGTTTAAAGGTTCCACAAATATATCACAAAGGTTCTTGGAGTGACCTTTAAGTCTAAAATAATCCCCCGTGTCTGTATTCTTCTCCCCCTATTAATTAATACGGTCATATTAATGACCATATTAATTAATAGGGTCACACCTCTAATCCCGGGTTCTATACTATATTTACGAGCACCACAATTCTGAAAGGAATGACTTAGAAAGAATATTACAGCTCAAATGGACAAATAGATATGAGTAAACTATATAATTCGACCTATAGGGGGATTAGGAGTGACTAAATCATTAACAAGATACTTGTTCAGAGACAAGGGTTATTTCAATCTTGAATGTCATCACATATAAAGTTGTGATTCTGATAGCCCCCCCCCCCCCCCCCTCACCGTGAGTGAGATATTTTTACCAACAACGCAAGGTTTCAGAAATTTAAGGCTTATAATTAACATCTAAAAGACGTCAATAACATCAAAAAGTATCTTATTACTTTGTAAGATAATCACTCTGGTTTAAGAGTTGTGTCCCTAGATGTAAAAATTACCTCCTGATGATGTAGGTATCAAATGTACATTTCACAATGCCTCAAACGTCCACTGAAATCAATGCAAATTGAAAATTTCCCAGTGGAGGGCTTATATGGTGTTACATTCCCTAGAAGTTATGAGGTGTATAAACCCTCTACTCTCATTCATCTATGTATACGTCGCAGCGGATATCCCTCAATACAACAACTGTATAACCATGCAGATTTTAATAATAATTATTGAATTGCATGTTTATTTCACCAGAAAGCTATCATCGTATTGGAAAGCATATTAACTGAAAAACTCAGGCATACCTATAAAACTTCTTATCGTTCTAGAAAGAGTAATGATTAAATGAAAATACATATTGATTATGATTTAATAAAGCTGAAGCTAAAATTTGAATAACGGAGGCGAAATAAAAGGCAAAGTGTAGTCACAGATGAAGTTCTTTTCTATTTTAACAAGAGTAATTTGTGTTTCATGTCAGCTACCTCTTTCACTTGGAATCTTAAATCGAATATTTCACCTGCACAAGTTGAGTAGTTAAGAGAAGAACAAGTAGTTGGTGTATTGGCATCCCATTAATATCACATCAAGCAATGGCTTTCCTTCAGAGCTGCTCATATTTCTTGTCACTCCTACGTGTCTATGCCACTTAATTATCCTCAATAAATCTTAAATCCACACTCCCAGCTACCACCAGCAGTCTTCCTCACTCTTATAAACTTCCAATTTTTCTTCATCCTACTTCAACTTAGAGCCGTTTAGCTGACCTTCAATCGCCTCGTTTTTTATATTCAAGGATATATTTCTTTAAAAACTTCGTCCTAATCTCTTTTAAAACAACGATATCCACTGTTCCTCCAAGATTGGTTTTGAATACGAAAATGATCGAAAAGTGAAAAAAAAAGTATTCAAGTTTTCATTTCTGTTTTGGAGATGCCCAATGCTCTTTACTAATATTTTGAAGATTACTTTTAATGATGAGGTGCTCCATTATTTTTGTGTACACACTACTGGTTACACCTCCGACGGATAGCAGTTAAATTATAAATAATAATAGTAAAAGTATAAATGAATAATCCGAGTGTCTGCTTATATTCATCACAAAACAGGGACTTGAAATACTTAATGGGATACCGATACCCGCACTATTTACATCTCGCGTAACTACTGGGTATGTGCAGTCGAATTATTCAATTTAAAATTCCCATATAACTACGTGTAATGATAAAAATTACACGAATTGACTCTGAGAAAGAGGTGGTTTATATCAGACTCAAATTACTGTTGTGAAAATAGAAAAAAAAACAATCTGCGATTACCTTTGCATTTGAAATCGACTCCGTTATTCAAATAGTAGCAGGAGTTCATGAAGACTACTACTCTGATCGCATATCAGGTCAGCTAATCCCCAAGCTACAAACACTTACTACTGACATCAACTTGTTGAAAGATTTCCTTTCTGATAGCCAATGACTTAATGAGTAGAGAGTAAACAATACAATTTTTTGTACGTACAACAGTTTTTAATTTTACAAAATTGTTTGAATATCAATTTGAACAACTCTAGCAGACTTTATGCAAAAACTGCGTTCTATAAATTCAGTATCAAATTGATAAGACATTCTATTATAAAATTTTAACAAGGCAAAATATTGTGATACGTGGTACTGGAAAGCTAGAATATCTGGAGTCATTAAGGTCCATTTCCAATGGCAAAACAGTACATGTCTGTATTAAAGAGATGAACCATTAACGTTACATACGTTATGCATAACGTTACGCTGTAAGGACCTGAAATATTGATGTGAACAACGTCTTGTTCTCAAAAAAATAACGCAACCGCAACTGTGATTTATTAAGAGCAGTCAAGAAAAACAAAGAGGTTACTGCGGCTACTCGAATCAATTTTGGGATTTAAAGGCTTAAATTTATAAATGTCTTGCTAATGTCTGTCGGTTTATCGGTGGATGTGTATCCTAAGTTTTGTAGACAAGACAACAGGTCGTCATAAAATTTGACAGATAACAGTGTTTTATGGTTCTTTGAATAGAGCAGAATCATATGTTTTTGGGTAACATTGAAACATCATATTTCATATTAATTCAATAATAAAGATATTTTAGCGTACTTTATACACTTTATACTTTTATACAACGAAAAGTTGGAATTTAAGGTCTCAATAGTTGAATATCCAGTTGACCAAAAAAGTATACAAAATATCTCTCGGAACAATGGAATAGTAATTACAACGAAAGTATAGACACTTTCCTGACCACGACCACTGTTTGAAAGTATACTCATACCCTTGTAACTGTGATAGAAAACACATAAACTATTTCAAGCAGGATGATGATGTTTGGGGAACAAGATCTCCAGTTATTTACGGAATGAGGAAAACAAGATGTATTTGAAAGAGTCTGTATACCGAAGTAGGTCTGCTGGCACATACCTCAGTATTGGAGGGGATGTGTTTGTGAAGTTCACGAATAACTTCATATTCCAGTAGAATGTTATTCAAAAGTACCTGAAAGGCTCCATTCGAGGTCTAACCCATCAGTGCCTAATATCTTGACTTTCTAAAACAACTATTAAATATTTTATATCTACTTGTCTCATAAATTACTTTTGAATCCTGAATCTATCTTTTTTCTTGATTTTTTGCTCAGAATTACTTCTAATATGGCTTGGTTGTAGTTTCTATACAGCACAAAGACAATTTAATGGAATACAACTCATAATCTTCAAGGTACATACATCGCGAATTTTTTTTTTTTATATGTTACCAACCGATCTACCCTGCCTGGGCGCTAGATTATGCTCCAGCTTTTTGCTTATGGGTGGAAGATCTCAAAAAAGGACCCTAATCAAAGTCAAAATACCGTAGTTAATTTCCTCGAAAAAAGTTATATAATGCTTCTTTGTATCTAAATGTTTTCAGTTTTATTTCTATAGCGGAGAAACAGACAAACTTTGTATTTTATACATACAGATAAAGGAAAGAAAAATGTTGTCGACATTTTACACTCGACAACAATTGTTTATGGAAGAATGGCAAAGATATTTACTGGAGTGAGGGATATTAAAGTGAGTGAAATAGGAAGGCTTGAGGAGGTAATGGACTCTCGCTGCTTAGCCAGCAAGCCCGCCCTCTCAAGGCCGGAAGTGCCACAACAATTCCTTGTAACTAGACAGTCCATTAAATCTCCTCTTTAACAACTCTTTATCACAAAATTATATTTCTTTTGAAACGCGCCATATCTAACTGTTGCAACAATCTAATTACTTTCACTCAAATAATGCCCATTAGAGTTTGAATAAATTTGCCATGTATTACTTCTTTTAATGTCCATTAAAGAATAAAAAGACTACAGAAAAACTTGGAAAAATGTTTTATTTTAATTCTTTAGTTTTAAACAACCGTTTGTACATCTAATACAAATAAAAGTGAATCTTCAACAATGTTGCTCCCTTTAAACCTTTATCTATATATACACTGTTATTTTAATCGCATTTAAACACCTTCCGCAGTAAACACGGCTCTTAAAACGCAGTACTCAATCTGATATCGCGAATATCAAATCAATAAGCAAGCACCGGCTTATTGAAGCATGGCTTAAAACAGCCAGATGTTCAGTTGAATCCAATGAAATAAATCGAGTTTATAGGAATACTTTTCATGTAGTCTTCCGTATTGATTTTGAAAGGTACTGCGAAGAAATGGTAAGAAGGGTATCAAAGAATGAACTAGCTCACAAAGTCGTATGTATTCCACAAGAATTCTTGGAGGAGGAAAAGATAAACAGATTGCAAATTGAAACCGATGCTAACTTAACGAATAATTAATACAAGATCATTGAAAATATTTGCTCTTTGGAAATCAAATTAAAAGGTTTGAACGACAATTTTGATTACTACAAAGTCGTTCATTTACATTTATTTCATTTATTTTACTTCATTTACTACGTTCATTGATTTCTACAGTCATTTAAAAAGTAATTCGACTTTCAGTTAGGTCACGATACGATTGATTTTATCGCGACCTGGACTTCTAGTCATCTGGATTCCACACACTTGGATAGCAGTCTTCATAAATTTACCGTATGCTTTCTATTGGTTCTCTAAATAAATATTTTTCCTTAACACATGAGAACATTTTTTTAATATTTTTTCAGAATTCAATATAATTTTTTCCCACATACTAGGTATATTTGAATAAAACTTTTGCGGTATAGCTCGAGGTATTAACCACAATAATCAATGAATAGTATGCTACTGCAGAAGTATAAGCTGTACTTGACTATCGTTAGCATCATATAATGAAAATAAACGTAAGCATATACTCACTTTTGACCGGTGTGCTTTATACATTCGAAGCTGCCTTGAGGTCCTTCGATATCACAACTATTTGAAAGACTGAACTTAAATAAACCTTGGCTTCTGTTCGACTGACCCAGTGGAATAGAAAAGTGCTGAAACAAACAAAAAGGCAAATTAGAAAGTGCAGGAGCACAGATAACAAGATTTCAAAACACATAACAAAGAACTATAAAGACTTTGGTAACACGAGAAAAAATGATTACCATTCAAGTATTAGAACTTTAGTCTGATTAGCACGCCTCTCAAAATCACACCGAGATGCTGACTGAATGAATGACTCTCATAAACAAAAAAAGAAAGTGGTGCTTTATGCGACTTAGGTGACGAGAGGTCTTCAGTTTCTCTTTCAGTTCCTACCTTGCTGATTCATATTTATTTCATTCTAAAATACAATAATCAATGTACTCTTAAGAATTTTACATTGAAACGATAAAGTAAACCATATAGTTTTTTCTGCAGCATGGTCACCGATGACGCAACAAGCTGTTGGATTAGGCCCGCATTTCTCTCACCGATGTCTCCCCTAATAAATATCTGGTACTATATCTTTAATTTGACACTGATATCCTCATTAGTAATGGTTTCCTTATGATGTCTGCTTTAGTTGGTGATACCTCGATTTATAATTAAATCGTTTTATTTTGCTATGCCCAATTGGTTCCCATGTATAAGATGTATGTGGTTCTTCGTATTAGGAGGATTTGTGTTTGGTTTATGCGTAGTTATTGTTTAGTTCTGTTAGTTTTATTTAACTGCTAACTATAATGAAGTGATATTTTATCCATATTAAATGCATTTTTTTATAGTTACCCATTTTTGTGCATTTTCATCATGATTAAATACTATTGTTTATTAAAATTTTTATTTCCCTAAAAACCTGTCCTTTATCAGTAGCTGCAGTAGATTGCTGTAGGCTCATGAACAAAAGCACAGATGGTAGAATATCAACTCACTACAAGGTAAAGGCTATTCAAGTGGAAGGGTTTTCTTTCCTCAATTAGATGGCCGCCGACCGTCTGGTACGAAAGAACCGTCCATTTGGTATTCAATAATATTTCTACCACCTAATATTATACGAGGATCAGCTCTCTTCGTGACGGCAATCCTTGTTCTTTTAATTCTGGAAACATCCCAACAAATATGTGTAAATGTCATTCCTAAAACCTCCACACTTTGGGATTGGTCATGCGTGTATATTCATTCATTAATAGTTAATTAATAATTTAAGAACAAACCTTCTTAACGGGAGGTTCCTTTGTAAACGGTAATAAAAGTGCTTATGGGTAATTCCAGCCCTAATCAAGACAGTTGAAGGTTATACTCCGGTTTCAAGTACAGGTCAAGGCCTTATCTAGTCTATTAAAAGCTCTTATGCATAACACATCACTATCTAATCTACGAGTATATTATTATCTTTTAACAAGTTTACTCCAAACCTTGAAAAAGATACCATGTTCTCCCATATGATCCTGACAGCAATTGGGCATGACTGCACTTCGAATTTATTACAACTCAATGATGACAGTCTTTAACGAATATGCATTAATGTCAGCCATTTTGAACAACAATTCAATATATATTTATACATCAAAGATCAAACCACAATATGAAATGGGAAAACAAGACTAAGATCTTTCAACCGTAACAAGCGGTCTTCGTCAGAGTTTATAAAACCCAACTGACGAAGACCGCTTGTTACGGTTGAAAGATCTTAGTCTTGTTTTCCCATTTCATATTGTGGTTTGATCATTGATTGTTATTTCACGTGTTTATGTGAAATCTTTATATATATATGTAAATTTTGGTAGCAATCCTTCCTGTATACATACATTGTTAAAAATTAGACCATATTTAGCTGAAACTAGGTAACAAGATCGTTATTCCGGAACCTCGAAAAACTTATGAAAAAGCAAGTTTCATCTAAATATGTCTAATTTTTAACAATATATATATATAAATATATACAAAATAAAAATTTTTGTTTTGTTAACATTCCTGACAAAATAAAATTTTTATCAGGACTCGGTCAGTTTTTCACACGCAAATTAAACTCTCATTGCCAACGTTTCGGCTTTTATTTAAAATCCTTTTCATAGGCAGAAGTATAACATTTTGAAACAGAAAAACCCAAACATTACACCATAGACTTTAAACAAGAAAAAAATTGCCAATTTCAACAACACTGCCTAGTTTGAATAAACACGTGACACTGAACTAAAAATTTTATTTTGAAAAACACTGAATTCATCCATAACCACTAACAGTTTTTTTTTAAACTTAAAATTAGAAATGATATATTCTAAAAAAAAACATTTAGAAAAATGTTTTTTGCGGAACCCCAGACAGTCCGTTAAGGAACCCACTTTGGGACATCTGCTCTAGATATATGTTACCACAAGTGGTACGATGCCTTAAATGCTTCCTTAGCAGTGTGAGGACACTCCACATCAAAATGGTGAGTAATGATATTGTTCTAAAGGGAAGCTGACGTACCTAGCTGTCCTGAAGTTGAATGATTTTGTTGATAAGCTCTTATCACTGGCACCAGTTGGCTCCTCGGCAGGGAAGCATTTCCGTTTCTGCATGTAGGCGGATGGTATTTGTTTGCTTCAATGTACCAGGTACAGAAGGGTCCCTGATTCCACGTGTCTTACATCTTGCTTAAACAGTTATCTATCAAGGTCGCTCTGTGTCAAGCAGGCAGTGACATAATGGCTTACTGCAATTTCGGATGAGATTCAGTGTGGGCGCTTATGAAATGCAAGTCTATTAATTCCACAAGGGTCGTCCTGTGTCAAGCAGGCAGTGACATTGCGCCTTACTGCTGTTTGGATAAGATTCATTGTGGGCGCTTTTGAAAGGCAAGTCTATTAATTCCACAAGGGTCGTTCTGTGTCAAGCAGGCAGTGGCAGATTCAGTGTGGGCGCTTTTGAAAGGCAAGTCTATTAATTCCACAAGGGTCGTTCTGCGTCAAGCAGGCAGTGACATTAGGGCCTTCTGGTCCTTCAGACGGGATTCAATGTGGGGCGAGGTTGCAACACGCTTGGATTGCTCAAGGGGTGCACTAGGCTAGGCGAGGCGTAGTCAGTTCAGCACGGGCCATGGCGAAAGGTAAAGGTCATTCGTACTCCATCACTCCTAACGACCCGCTAGCCTCACACGCACTTCCACCTCATACTCATCGGTGAAATTTGGCCAAGGTCTTACTGAAGAAGAGAGAGAGTCCAGTTAAATATACTCAGCGATAAGCAGGAAGTGGGGAAAGTGAATTTTTTTTCCTGTAAGAAAGTTGACTTTCTCAATCTACGGCAAACAATAAACGTGGTTTAAGATGGTCCAGTGTCACTGGTTAATTTTTATTTTACATCCCAAAAAGTAACGTTTCTTTTAGACAAGGCTGTATTTCTCACGAAGAAAACAATGGGCCAACTAAGAGAAAATTAATATTTATTCATTCTTTAATGCTGTAGAATTTATTATTTGAAATATTTTTTACCACGATTTACAATTGATTTATGACTCAATAATCTGATGAAGAAGGATTTTAATTTCACCAAGTATTTATTAAGGAAGCTTTAGTCTTCAATAATGCATTAATCATTTCATTAAATTACAGTCTATAATAACTAATTATACGAAAATATCAATTAAAAAATTGATTGATTACTCAAATAGTCTTTATAGAGCAATAAAAAAAATACTTAATTGTGATTATGGTTCTTTTAAAACTCAATAAAGACATAAACTTTCATAAAGTGGATCCAGGTCGATTCATTATTCAATAAAATGCTATTAAGAAGCAAAGGAAGACGGTTCATATCATAGGAAATATTTTTCAGAAAGAACTATTCTGTTTGAAACCTACTGTAAGTTTTAATTGTTTTTAAATAGCCAGAAATGAGGATTACTAAAAAAAAAAAACAATACGAGTAGTTACCTCAGCTGTCGATAATAAATGTGAAAATGAGAGGACTAAAGCATAAAGTACGACAGGGAGAAAACAGGGATTATTCCCTGCAAAAACAGATAAACAAATGATTATCTGTTTAATACCTTGTATGATAAAATTTCATTCATTTAGTACTAGTTCCATGCGCTCTTTTTTTAAACCAGTGTCACCCACGCTATTGGGTTACAAATAATAAAATTTAGAGAATAACTATCGGAAATAAAATTTTCAAAAAATCAACAGCTAACATTAATACAACTATGCACTGCATATTTGCAAAAAGCGATACAACATGACATATAGCAGTGCCATATGTACTAAGGTATATTTAAGTTCCATATCAGGTACAATAATGCCATCAAATGTATTAGACTGAACTGGGAATTGCCTAAAAAGAAAATCTTAAGACTCGCTGGTGAAGGTGAAGTCATGCACCACATCATCTTGAAAATGACTGAGAAGATTTCAACAGATGATAGTTACGGTTGTCTCTCGGGAAAAAGAACCGCAGGTATGCAGATAACGTACCACTTCCAAGTAGGCCACTCTGCGTCAGGAGCTTACGTGGAAATTGTTGAGTTGAAAACACAACAAGAACATAACGATTGGCAAGCACTACTGGTGGATGATTACAGAACTACATAACCTATTTTAACATTTCATGTTTTACTTCGAAAGTACTTCTAAAGCAGTAAAGTTCTTTTTTTTTTTTACTTTATTGTGCGTCAAACAATGCTTCAGTTAATGCAAATCAATAAGCTAATTGATTTCATAAGTGGTTCACTTACGTCACTTCTTATAGATAATCGCCTTGTAGTGAGCAATACCTCCGACTACTTTCCTGTTCAGCATGTTCCACAACTGAAATAATTAATATCATTCGCAAGTAAACGTAACACAGCATTAAACTGAAAGAGACACAATTCTGCTTCCTTAAGGCCGGCCTGGAAGGACGTATCTCATGACTATACATTTGTTAAATTGCAAATTACACGTAATAAAGGAACAGGGAAACACAACATTCTATGAAATCTGATAGAATCAACATTTATTTAAATTTTATATTGGACTGTGAATATTTCTCAGTTGTAAATAAGTTTTATATAATTATCCTGTGTTTTCTTCATTTTCTCATTCATACACTTATCTTTGTTTCACCATTTAATGGCCTTGCGGATATCTTTCATTTTCTGCTACATGTACATTAGTAAACAATATTACTAATAATGTTTTAGTAATGTAATTTGTAATAGTTCGCTCATTTTCAAATATTCCTATTTTTGTCTTTCAAAAAAATTTGAATACAATCGAAACGTCGGCAATGAGAGTTTGATTGGAAGTGGAAGAAATTGACCGCATCCCGGTTTGCCTTTTTTAGTTTTATATCTGTTCTACGGTCGATGATTTATTGTTGTTTATAATATATATATCAGCTCAAAAACGAAGAAAAGCAACACACAGAGAAAGAGACACACTTACAAACTCAAATTTTCGGATGATCCGTCTTCAGGAAAAAAGAGAATGGGCGACCAAGCACGCCGGAAACACAAAGGCAGGAAACCGTCCCGGCTTGGTCTCCCATTCTCTTTTCTCCTGAAGATTGAGTATCTGAAAATTTGAGTTTGTAAGTGTGTCTCTTTCTCTGTGTGTTGCTTTTCTTCGTTTTTGAGCTGATTTTCGTCCAGTTTGGATCGTTTTCTCAAATTTTGAGTGATTATATATATATATATATATTATATATATATATATAAATATGTACATTTAAAAACTTTATGTCTGATTTCACTTGATTTAACTTCGTGGAATCAGACATAAAGTTTTTAATGGAAGTATTCAAAAGGACTGCTCCCAACTTTTACTGATATATATATAATTATGCATGCTTAAGTGACACAATAAACACACGTAACTCTGTATTCATTGAACTGAAATTAGTAAATCAACCCTGAAAGTAGTAAAAGAAATGCTAAAACCTAACTTAACAGGTTACAGTGCTCTTTCTAAGAGAACATACGTAGAACAATGGCTGACCCTTTATGATACAACATAATGAACTTTCGACGCTGGGAGTCCTAAATTTACCTAACTCAAGTGTATTAAGAGTAGGAATAGTCTAAGAAACGACGTCTGTCAGAATAGATATCGACAGCAGAAACAAACACTGTGACCGAGCAAGTTACTTCCCACTTTATAAGCAATGTAAGGGCTATGATAAGTCTTTGGCAACCAACAAGTATGCTTCATAGCTTAGAAACAATTCAGGCCAAGGAATATCCATACAGAATACATTTAGCTCGTGAGGTGGAGACCAAATTAATTTGGATTTCTAGAGGAATCAGAGTGAGAAAAGTGTTTTACAAATCGTATCATCAAATTTAAAACAAACAAAACAAAGAATTAAACATTGTTAGAAAGATTAGGCAGGTATAACTTCCTTCATAGGAAATAATCTTTAGCACAGTAGTCGCTCAGAAAGTAAAAAAGAATAGAAATAGAATTTAAGAAAGCAGTGGATTGTCTGATGGGTACCACTGGAATGGTGGTTTACGACTTCATCAAGGCCTCGCGTCATCAAGTCGGCTTCGACAAAGGTATTAGCAGACAATCCCATTCAGCATGGTGAATCGCATTGCATGAATGAGGAAGAAAAAGTTGACATGGACTAAGTTGTGGAGATATTTGTGGTTAAGATGTTGGGCGGAGGGGGCAGCCGGAGAGGCGAGTTGCTTTAATATGCACCTTGGTACAGACTTTCCTCTCCCACGTCAACCTGTCCTTATCGGCCCCATTCGCACTGCCGCATTCCTTCTGCTAAGCCACTGGTTGAGATGCTGCAAAGTCCTCTCTGCGATTCACCTGCTATCTATCTTCAGTCTTTCAAGTGCTAATCAAGGGATATGCGGCATCATTTCAAGGCAGTCTTCCAATCACTTATGTCACAGTGTTTAAAGATCGTTAGTCTGCTCTTCTAGACATATTCTGACTCTAATATACTTCGGCTGAGCAGCCTAATGGACATCAGGAGCACAATGAACCACACTCTTTTCTTCAAAACACACTTGGATTTATAAATTGACAATTTAATTACACAATGAACTTCTTTATATTCACTACCTGTTTCTACTTTGTAGTCACACAAAAAGCAGTTATACATTACCTCTGTAATTCCTGCTTCCGTTTTGTACTGTTATCTCGATCAAGTTTTACAACCTTGAGGGCGCTAGGTATAGGTCATCACAGTCGGCTAGATGTGTTTTGGTGTAGATGTAAAAACACATAATCCAACGCAATAAGCAATCAGTCTATTATCTAAGCCAAATTAATTATTTCCTTGAATCATATTTTCTATATGTCAATAAAATAAAACAGCTCATAGGAAACTTTGAGAGATAACCATGTTAACTACATCTATACTCTCTATTAACTTACATCTATGATTTTATTCGATTTATTAACTGCAATAAGATTTTTTACATTTTGTAAATTATAGACTTTGAATTAATGCTATTCACTTAATACAATCCTCACGATAAATATTTCATTTATTTTATTTTAAATTCTTTTCATAGGATGTTCAATACTACTATTAAATATTAGTTAATAACAAACGACCATAAACATGTTGACTAAACCACGTACCAAGACATACAGAAGTCAGGCAAGTTGGGCTTGGTTAGGTTAGCACTCGAAGGGTAATATCAACCATGGATACATAAGCTCTTAAATGGGTGATAACACAGCAAGAAATGTCAACTAATAACTTTCATATTGCCATGAGCACAAGATGATATCTAAGTTTCGACCCTTGCTGAAGAGTACGAAGCAAGGTCTAATGCCTCAACAGTCTCACGAGCAGCTCAAGGTCTACGCTTTCCCAAGGTTAAAGTTGAGGTGTCAAACTCTTCAAACCAACAAATCAGTCAGTTTTTACTTTAAGAAAAAACCGCCAATAGCAAAATATTCCTTAAAACATTTACCACTCTTTTCTGTCACTCCCAATCAATGCATGTATTAAAACTCCATTAATTCATAATTCATTATTATAAGTGGCACATTTCTGATGTCTAGCAGTGAAAATTATATCGCACTGAAATTCTGTTAGTGTTCCTTTCTTTGCTAAGCTGTAGCACTGTACACTGTTCCTGCTGATTCCTGTCATAACGGAACAAACCCACTGACACCCAATGCGGAGTTCTAATCGTAAAGTAACATTCCACTCTCTCGTCTTTCACTATAATGCCTGACCATTTCGAGAGCCTTACCGTCCACTTCAAATTAATCCACGTATTTTCGAAGGATTTAAACATTCTTAGAACCTTTACTCACATATCTGATAAGCTATTATTTCACAGAAATGTACTTCAAAAAATGTTTACGAAACAAAACCTCATAGCAACCTAAAGCGCAATTAGGTTTTGTATGATAATAAAAAGTGATTTTTAAAACAGATATATAAATTTGATGTAAAATTATAAAATATACAATTAAATATCATAGTTACGCGAGGTAGGAACAACTATGTCAGACTTAAAAAATGACTGGAAGAACATTTGAATTCAATTGGCAATTTAGTTGGAAACATTGAAGGTTGGGTACATGGGCGAAAGAATGGAGAGACAAGATTACAGTAAAGGGTTACGTGATAAACAATACGTAACAAGGAGCACATTTCCTAGATGCACCGCAGGTCTCGATCATGGTTTCCTGGATAAATGCAATTTCTCTTTCACACCGACCTCTCTTATGATCTGGCTCTCTCTGATAGTTTTGTCATATCCGGGACATGTCAGCCAGTCAACCTTGGATGCCTCGGGAGTGGTCAATAGAAAGATTGGCATGATTTGATGAGGAACATTAAAAATAATCCCTAGCATTACCGCTGCTCTCTTTTAAAACACCACCTTCTACCAGCATCGCTTCTCAAACATGTCACTTTCCCAAAACACTAAAACTTAATTAAATGTGTACAGTAATCAGAAAAAAGTTTCATATACGGCTTTACCTTATAGTTCTTTCATCCTAGTTTGTAATGAACACCACGTAATTATTTCTTGAATAACCGGATTAATACCTTTTGTCAAATTAACTGGTAATATAGAATGAGATCATATTGTTTATATGGATAAAGGTGTAGCAGAAGCTAGTTCAAAACAAACAAATAGTCCGCTTCGAATACAATTATAACGCTTTCCAAAGAATGTATTGTGTGTCTACAGCACATTATGAATATTAATAAAATGACGATTCTATTGAGAGTCCCATAGCAACTTCATTAAGCGATTTATGATACCAGCTTTCTTAAAGCCAATACTTAAAAACTTAAGGGCAATAGGTTTACGATATATACTTTGCTAAGTGCAATATTTGACGATATTTACGACGTCCAGGATGGTGCATAAAAGAATAAAAGAAGATATCACAGTAGACACGCAAAATAAAAATAAATATCTAAAATCATAGTAAGAAATTCAAAAATGTCTAACTTCTGAATTTCTTACTGTGGTTAGACGTTGATAGAAGAATATAGGGAAGATATAGGTATTGTCTATTGTCTAACATTTATTGTCTTTCAATTTCAATGTCAAAAAAAAAAATGGTAAATTTATAATGAAAACAAATGATTGTAAATTCATTTTATATACACATATATTTCTCTTTCAACAGAGACCACCAGAGACCTGAA
The DNA here is from genome assembly GCA_026182355.1 of Hermatobates lingyangjiaoensis. Taxonomy (NCBI): domain Eukaryota; kingdom Metazoa; phylum Arthropoda; class Insecta; order Hemiptera; family Hermatobatidae; genus Hermatobates; species Hermatobates lingyangjiaoensis. The sequence continues at coordinate 592,900 of JAPFBL010000214.1, read as the reverse complement.
CCAAAGATACCGATATCTACCCATTCTCATTACTCAATCGTAGAAAGGGAAAGCAACAGGTGAAACTAAACAAAACTGGCCTAAATCAAAGCTGTGAAGTAGTAAAATTAAAAAAAAATGTAAAAAATAGAAAAAAATATAAATAACATTTTTAAATAATAATAATAAAAAAGAAAAGAATATTATAAAAAAAACACTTTAGGGTTAAGGAGGCCTTAAAGCTGTAGAGTGGCCTCCAGGCACCCAAGATGGTGGTGCTTTAGAGGGAGTCAATGTCTTTTGCTCTCGGCAACAAAGCAAAGAATTTGTATTTAAATCAGTAAATGAAAGTGATAAACTATGGTTGCTGGCATGAATAGCAACAGGCAAGTTACAGAAGCTTTGTGTCTATTCATACGAATGCACAGCATGGTGGAAGAGAGACCGATGTAGAAGGTAATAGCCGTAGCCAAGTCAGGCTCAGTAGGACCTAGGTCCGGAGTTCTACCCTAGAGCTCTTAAATACTGTTGGTAGCAGGGGTAGCCCTTGCGGGATTCCCTTGTGTTGTCCCTAATTACCAGTCGTTGCTCTTGGGCTCGTGGTGGCTGTTACTACTCCAGGAAGGATAGACTGTCTAAGGAGTAGCTGTGCGAGAAGCAAGATCCTCTCGCATAGTTAAAACAGGGAGTTCCGGCTTTTCTAATACCTTTCGCAAGGTAAGGTTAGGTTCCAGTGGCAGTCCTACAAGGAAACTAGAAAAGGTGAACATTGGCCCTTTGTGATAACACACAATGAAGATTGATTCTACATTGGGAGTCCTAATTTTTGTCTATCTCAAGTGTATTTAGAGTAGGGATCTTTAATGAGTACCTGATACCGTATAGGCTCGAGACTGACGGTTTAATGTCCTCTATGGAGGTGGCTAAAGGGTAACTTGTCAACAAGGCGGCCTGGTTTCAAAATGCCGAGGAAAGCGAAGATCAAAACGGTTTAATGTCCTCTCAGAGGGTTGAGGTGCTCAACTTTATTCAACTCTAACGTGAATAAATTGAGGGCCAGAGTCGAGCACGTTATCACTGGACCAACCTGAGGAAAGGGCAGTCACCGGTAAAAAGGTGAGTTTCGTAAGTCAAGTGGTCTAAGAATAATTAATTAATAATTAATCCTCGAAGTTCCATTGAAGTGCATTCTTACTGACATTCGCATCACTATTGCTGAGACTAAATAAAATAAAAGAGCATATTATAGACATTTTAAATCTTATTATAGTACAGAACAAGCATTATGGAGTTTACAAAGGTGTGGGGTATTTTAAAATAAACCAGATTAAATCCTTGACATTTAACACAGTAACTACTTCCACAATCCCCCCACACTTTACAGGACAAATCAATTTCCATATCAACAGTAAGTTCAATTATTAGAAAGTATTAGCAGAGCTATTTAACAATCCAACCCACTTCACAGTATTCTATTATTGTCTATTGCCTAATATCTATTGTTTTTTCAACTTCAATGCAAAAAAAAATGTTAATTTATAATGAAAACACATGATTGAAAACTCAGTATGATCACTGACTTAGGTAGCGAAAAGAATTAGAGCTGTTCAGAAGTCTATCAAGCTTAAGTACCAAGAGCTGATTGGTTTTACCGCGCCTTTCTTCATGAATCGATTTTCCACAATCTTATTACACTTTCAAACAGGGAAATGGCGGTCCACAGGACTTCACTAGTGAAGTAACATAAAACAACATATATTAAGCTTATATACAATAAACATACAATTTACAGGTCCTAAACTTATAATTTAAATTTCATATATGTAATTAAAATAAGTATGTAATTATTATTTATAAGGAGTTAATATATATTATAGTGTTGATTTCCCAAGAGGTTTATATTAAGAACTACCCTTGAAGAGAATAACACTATAAAAATGATAAGAGTATAAGGAAGTCAGCTCAGACAGATAGCACAATGAGCAGGCAGTATAACTGTAATAGTATTATGACAAGAGAAAAATTAAAAGGAATTCAGGAAAGTAATATTTTTTTTTAAAAGAAAAGAATAACACAAATAAAAACATTTTAATGAAAAGTTTAGAAAATGAAAATTACACAAAAGACTAATAAATAACGTAGGCGCCAAAAAAAAATAAAAACATTTTAATGAAAAGTTTAGAAAATGAAAATTACACAAAAGACTAATAAATAACGTAGGCGCCAAAAAAAATAAAAACATTTTAATGAAAAGTTTAGAAAATGAAAATTACACAAAAGACTAATAAATAACGTAGGCGCCAAAAAAAATAAAAACATTTTAATGAAAAGTTTAGAAAATGAAAATTACACAAAAGACTAATAAATAACGTAGGCGCCAAAAAAAAATAAAAACATTTTAATGAAAAGTTTAGAAAATGAAAATTACACAAAAGACTAATAAATAACGTAGGCGCCAAAAAAAATAAAAACATTTTAATGAAAAGTTTAGAAAATGAAAATTACACAAAAGACTAATAAATAACGTAGGCGCCAAAAAAAATAAAAACATTTTAATGAAAAGTTTAGAAAATGAAAATTACACAAAAGACTAATAAATAACGTAGGCGCCAAAAAAAATAAAAACATTTTAATGAAAAGTTTAGAAAATGAAAATTGCACAAAAGACTAATAAATAACGTAGGCGCCAAAAAAAATAAAAACATTTTAATGAAAAGTTTAGAAAATGAAAATACTTCGGCTTTTTCTGGGTTGAGATTCTTATGCTTGACTATAATATGAATTTTGTGACATTTGTCTCTGGGGAAGAAATATGCAGTTAATTGTCAAAGAACTACTTTCAAACATAAAAATCGCCGCACATGCTATTTATTGTTCTTGCGTTAAGCAATAATGATAATATTCTGTCAGAGTATACAAACAGACACAGATTTGTAATTTCAACTGCGTAGGGATTACTATTCGAATAAATTTGAGGGATTATATTTCCCAGAAAATATAAATCAGAAAAACAGCCATACTAAATCAGTAGAATGGGTTCCCTCAATAAAAATGCATGTTATTTCGATTTACATAAAATATGAACCATATCTTGATAGAACACTAATTAAACAAGATTTGCATCAAAAGATTGCATCATTATCGGTAATAGGAAAACAAACACAGAGTTAAACTGAAGTTGAAAATGTTGTTCAACTGTTACAAGTATTTTATTTGTTTATACAAAGAAATAAAATAAGTCTGGGGATATAATAATTTTATTGGTTGTTAAAAAAAATACACAAATAGGTTTTCGGTTAAAAATCAAGATAGGACAGAAATGGACGTTATGAGGAAAAGTAATCGGTTAGTCAAGTACTAAAGCTGAAAGCATCTAATGATTGGGTTTATCTCATACGAATCGTGACTTTAGGGATAAAATCTGCAGCAGTCTGGTTAAAGGCCAAAGGGACAGTGGGAAATCCCTTTACAAACGAGTCGCAGCTAATCAGGCAAGCCTTCAATTAGTGCAGTCATTGATTATCAAGCGGCTTTCATAGTGAAACCCGCAGCGCAGGCTTATTTCAAAATGTCAATTATAATTAAAAGAAAGCACTGAAATCAGTCTGTTTGAAAGCCAATGACCTATCTCAAATAACAAAGTCATTAATATGATACACAAATAGACAACGTTTAAATTAAACTGGATGTATAACCGTTTTACTTTAGTGTTAATGAGATTATGATTTTAAGAATAGTGGCAGTAAAAAGAAATAATCCGGAGTGACTTCCGGGCAATGTGTCCACCACTGCATATTCACTCCATCGGAGCACCACTCTCTTGTGGTGCTCCCCTGTTTTCAGCGCAATCACAAGTCTGTAGAGACAGCAAGCTTATACCAGTAAAAGCCCACGCATCACTATTTCAACTTTGAAAACTTACTTCCTTCATTGCCCTTTATACTAGAATCATGTCACAACTTTATATTTTTGTAACAACACACGCATATAACAATAAAAACACAGACAGAATTAACAGTCTGTGATTTACAACATTGATCTAGAGGTCAGGTCTCCTTATCACTGAGCCTGATATCTTGAGAGATTTTTTCTGGTATGGTTCGTCCAACTGAATTTTCTTTTGTTATTAATTGCAATTATATATTAGATAATATAAAATACACGTAGTAAGTCACGAAGAAAAAACATACAGTACAACTAACCTATCAGTATATTGACTTTATTAGTGGCCTTCAAAAAAAAAAGTAATTTATACACATATATATATATATATATATATATAAAAATAAAAAACGAAGGAAACACACAGAAAGACACAGACATAACTCACATCGATATTTCCACAATCGTCGTCATCAGGAGGTGCGAAGAGCGAAGAGCGAAGAGTCCCGCAGGAAGACAGGGCGGTACGCTGGACCGTTTCTTTTAATTATATATATATATATATATATATACACTTCTTCGTTGTTAATACATCCGAATCGGACAAATATAGTTCAATGTACAGAAAGAAACATAGAGGAATTAAAAGCACACACTTACAGTGTGTTTGGTCTCCAACTGTCTCTGAACAAGTGCGCTTGGTTTTCCTGTCTTACCTCTCCTGAAGACGGTTCAAACCGAAAATTAGAGACTCTAAGTGTGTGCTTTTAATCTCTCTATGTTTCTTTCTGTACATTGAACTATATATACATATATATTGTATATATATGTAGAAAAAGCACAATAAATAAACACGTGATGCAATCAATGAAGTTTAAACCAGAATCGAAAAAGGAAAACAAAATGCTCTAAGGCCTTTCAATTTATGTCATCAGAGAGCAAACAAAGTAAAAACTAGTTTATCTTGCTTTGAGCATTTTTACTCAGAGCATTTATTTCAATTGTTTTCCTTTTTGATATATATATATATATATATATATATATATATATATATATATATATATATATATATTTATGGAGGAAAACATAAGGAACTGACACAACTTACTTCTGTCTATAAACACTTTCTAATAAGAAGTGGGGGGACATTAGGAAAGAGCTTAACTCTTGCATCTTCTCCGGATGAAGACGAATGTCGAAACACAGAAGTGAGTCGTGTGATTCTTTATATGGTTTTTGTTGGTAATTTTACGTGTTTTGTCCTCCTGGACAGTAATCATTTTGAATGATATATACAGATCATTTCATGTGTTGTAATAAGATATCAGCTATATCAGTTTGATAAGAATCACAACTATAAGAAATCAAATACAGTCCTCATTGAGAAAGTAAAATCGTTTATAATAACAATGGTTGCTATTAGAATTAGTTTAGTTAGCAACAGTCAAGCTGGCATTAAAATGAAATGATTAGATCAGGAGAAGGAGCCGAGAAACAGCTCATTGCAAAGACTCTCAGGAGACTCCAATAAAACTAAAAGTTAATAGGATTCTTTTATAACTTGCAACAGCTACAAGAAATTACAACAGATTTATAAGTAATAAAGGACAATTTCAACACGATTGCACCTTATACATGTTAAATGCCAATGAAATAGACAAAAAAGGCAATTTCATCAATCAAAATCGTGTGGAGAGATTCCTGCCAAAAAATATTTCCAAAATACAAAAATCCTCTACGTTTATTTCTATAGAAGTACAAGGTAAACTATGATTATATATCATGTCATAGATATTTATATGAACTATCAAATTACTAAGATGAAGGGAAAAATGATGGAATATCGGTATTCAAAGAAAAAGAACACACATCAATACGATTAGCTGAATGCCGTACCAAATATGCCTTAATAGCTTCAAATATTTTATACTCAGTAGATTTCAAATTGATTAATTAATATCACGTTAAGATTTTTTTTCAACAAATGATCAAAGGACGAAAAATTTATTTTGCTAGGTTTGAGAAAAAATTGCTCGAAGCTAATGCACATAATTAAACAAGTAGGACAGTAGGGATGATTTCACATATTTTTTTCTTAAAATAGTCCAAAATTATGGATTTTCTTTTTCCTAATAATGCTAGTTTTATAGACCAGATATGCAAAATTTAGGTGTTCCAGTGTTAGTAAAGTGAAAAAAAAACATACTTTCTAGTTTCACAATATGTACCCAATTTTTTTATGCAAAACAACAGGGTCTTTCCTGTTTTTGGAGAAATGGGATAGTTTTTTTTTTAGTAATTGGTAATATCAGTATAATTCTAACTACAAAATCACAACAAAATGACAAGAGTACAAAAAGGTGTCTAAAAACACGCAATACGTAATAAAGTATTTTTTCTATGGCAATATTGTCTAAAAACAGTAGGGATTAACTACACACGTTGAGGGTATAGTTGAGGGTATATATAGATATCTCAATATCTATTTGAGCCATTAAATGGTTAAACCTGTAGCGGGTCCACAAATTAGGATAGACCCACATTCAGAGACATCAACAAAAGAACCTTCGAAAATAGGTTCAGGGACGATCAACACGTGTAAGTACGTCAAAATCGAACCTAAACTTTATTTATATTAAAGTGAAAACAGATCAAAATAATTTTATTATTTTTTCCTATCTTAGTTATCCTACAAAATAATAAACCCGTTGTGGAGTCAACAGTTTGAGATTTAAAAACTACATACATTAGAAAAAGTTTGAAAAATCTTGCCATCTCCTTGTTTTTTTTGCTACATCTTTTATTGTTGAGAGTTTTCTCTGTTTATAAAATTGTAGATAATGAATATTTCTGTGAAGCACAATCTGGGAAATAGATGGCCTCTGCCAATCATAATTCAAACTCCTTGATGAGGGGGTGGCACCTTTATAATATCGTAATATAATAACTACGGAATCACTGACTAAGGAAGCACGACGACGCTCCACTAAGTCACTCACCCAATTCTATATCCATCTTGTGAGGTTTGGAGACAATGGTAGATCTAGATTGTTTGAGGAAAACTTTCTCTTGCCAATAAAGACAGTAACCAACATTGTTCACTACATCCATGGTCATTATAGAAAATAAACTTACGCCTTTTTGATGAACTGATAAGAAAGTTAACTCTTTTTGTTAAGTGAAATAAGAGTGAATTTCAGTAAAATAATTTCATCTGAAAATAAGCTGTGTTATAACAAATTAATGATAATAACAAATATAAAAGTGGTCGTTAGGAGTTTATTTGAAAGAGAAATGCCTACTCCAATACAAATTACACATTGAGTTCGGATACATGTCACAAAATACTCTTTTTCACCACAGCTACCTTCAATTCCACAGTCACAGTATCTGTGGCATCCAATAATTATATTAACCTGACTACAGACTAACTTCCATATAATCCACAGACACTAAAGCCCTGCTTACACTAACATACATTACCAATGTCACATAACAATTAAAATCCACACAAAGCCAACTATAAAACGAGCAATTATATTTTTGTCTGAGATATCATCATTCTACATCAGTATTTCAACATCCTTAACATGAAGCTAATCACATTAGGATAACCACGTTCTACATGGATAAATCAGTTTCTCTAAATCTATTACATAAGGATAACTAATCACATTAGGATAACCTTCGGCTTCATTATAATATTACATCAGCTTTTCCACATCAATTGCACATAACTAATGACATCAGTTTAATTTACTTCTTCAGGAATATTGTTAAATCAACTTTTCCACTTCCATTACATAAGACTAGTCACATTAGGATAACTTTCTCTGTTAACAATAAAGCTACATCAGTATTTCAACATATTTTACACAAAACTAGTCACATTAGGATAACTTTATCCTTTAGCAATAAAGCTACATCAATATTTCCTAATATATTACACAAAACTAGTCACATTAGGATAACTTTATCCTTTAGCATAAAGCTATATCAGTATTGAAACATATATTACACAAAACTAGTCACATTAGGATAACTTTATCCTTTAGCAATAAAGCTACATCAATATTTCCTAATATATTACACAAAACTAGTCACATTAGGATAACTTTCTCCTTTAGAAATAAAGCTACATCATTATTTCAACATCTATTACGTAGAATTATGTAACATTACACCACATTAGGAGGATAACTTTTAACGCATTCTTTTCTATTCGTAAAACTTAGTAAGTTCTTTTTTAAACGCAGCTACTCCAGTAAAACTTTTAAATCTAGGACAACTTTCAACTTCATAAAAATGATGGAACGTTTAATCATTGATATATCTTAATGAAGTGTCCATCTGGAATACACATATCATTGGAATAATTCTCATCCTCATTCAAATTCATAAAATAAAACTGCCCGTTTTCATAGCATAACGTTCTCAAGTAATTAATAATATTTTTCATATTAGCGATATATATGAAACCATATATATTAATAATATATATTATGAAAAGATATAAGGAAAAATCTTATAACAAAATGGAACAACTGTAACAGTAAGAAAGAAAAAGGATGCGTGTACAAGATTCCCTGTGGGATTGTGGTCAACTTATGTGGGGCAAACAGGAAAAAAACATATTTATGATGTATGAAACAACATAAATATGCTGTTAGGAGACAAGAAAAGTCGAGTGGTTTGCTTCAACATATCAACATGCAGTAAAATGGGAGTACTCCAAGCAACTGACTTTTCTATCTTCAGACCTTGAAAGGAACAAAGTAGAAAGTGTCTTGATTGAAAATAATTTTGAAACCTCTATCACCAGTGGACCAAACCTCATTAAGTTGTATAAATTTTTAATTGAGGGTTGAGTTCTCAGTTCAACTTACTCTACGTACCAAATAACAAACACAGAGAAAATATAGAGAAAACAAATTAATAAAAAAATTTTACATTTATTGTCACGAGCATACTTACTTAAGTGAGTTTTTGTCAGTGTACTTCTTCTGTTTTTTTTCTGGATTATTTGGTTAATTGTTCTTATGTGTCTAATTCATATTTAACAAATTGACCCTCTCTTGGTATTTTGCAACTGATTATATGAACTCTAATGCTGATGGTTGGTAATGTTTTCTTTGTTTTATATTTGTCTATTTTAATATTTTTTGTTTTTTAGATGAGTGTTCATGTTTGACTGTTTTATTAAACTTTCTACTTTTTCCTTATTCCTCATACCTTTCCTTAGTTCCTCTGTTGTTTATTTAATTTGTAGTCGCTCTCTGATAAAAATACCGTGGAAGGCCTCTAAGCATGTTTTTTGTTTGTTTTATTTTTTCCTTCTGTCTCTTTCTTTCATATATAAATATATATAATCCAAATAAACAATCCATAAGAACAATTAACCAAATAATCCAGAAAAAAAAAACAGAAGAAGAACACTGACAAAAACTCACTTAAGTAAGTATGCTCGTGACAATAAATGTAAAATTTTTTTTATTAATTTGTTTTCTCTATATTTTCTCTGTGTCTGTTATTTGGTACGTAGAGTAAGTTGAGCTGAGAACTCAAACAGAACAAGAAAACGAATTATATGTAAATTATAAGTAATGATAAAGCAGCGAACTTTGTCTTATGGACACTGTCAGACCAAGTGAAAGGAATAGGCTTATATACAGCGGAATTAATGCGTTTGCTAAGTCAATTGATAACTGGAAGACGCTGAAACCAATGAACAATCCCATCGTAAAGGCATCAGAGATGCTTTAACTGAACAATCTAAATAATAGACAGCTCGGACTTGATAACTTAGCGCTTGATTGTTTAACAGTTAACTGAAGATATAGTAGTGTCAAATATATATTGATTAGATCAGTGCATAACAAGATTAAAGGATAATTTCATTCGACTTTGATGGCTACAAGCCAGGATTTCCTAAAGCTGTAATCCCTCTAAATGAGTATATTTCATGTTAATTTCACATAGCTTTGTAATGATAAATGTCAAACTCACGTTTGATAAATTGCTTTATATTTACACTAATTGTTTACCAAACAAAATACATCGCTTTACAAATTTTCTTTTTGTTTTTTATTTTTAAGAGAGAAGGCTGCAGCTTTCAGTTAAATCCCAAATATAATTCAGCCAGTTTTAGAATCTTTGATTAAACCAATTCCAACGCTTCATTTCTGCCAATTTAACTTTATTTCTTTTACGATTGATCTTTTTTTTTTTTTATTTCAATTGAATTTGGATCCAATTTTATTTCTACTTCCCTCTTTTACAAAATAATACTGACTAAGGCCTTTTAATAAAAATTATTCCGTGTTTTTTTTTTTACAAATTACAATATTTTGTTTTTTTATTAAATAACATTTAATTTTTAAAACATGAGCAATATAAACATTTACTCTTAACCGAACATCAATGGACAATAACATTTATAAATTACTATATGATAGGATGACCTTTAGCTGGATTTAGACTTCGAAAGGGTTAATTGTTAATTAGGATATTAAACGCATTAATCCTCCCTTAAGATGCCGTAAACAAAAGAAAATCATCACACGAGTCAACAACGCCTTACACAATAGCTTATTTTGGTATACATTATTCCAAATGATGTTAATTATCCTAAATTTATCAATCTTAATCCTTGTTTCCCCAACAATTCTAATTGGACCCTAAAAAGAGAATGTCGTTTCCATAAAGTTATTTGTTGAAATATCTAATAAATCAGACGCCGTTGATATTTAATCTAAACCACACGTTTTCAACTTCGTTCGCACAGTCTGCAGAGCAATGCTGCTGTCAGTAGCGGGAGGCAGTGCAGGTCTCTGTTTAGACATAGTGCCCATATTGTTTAACCTAACCCCCTTGTGTTCACCCTAGTCGCAGCCAGTGCTGCAGAGCAATGCTGCTGTTAGTAGCGGGAGACAGTGCAGCTCTCTGTTTAGACATGACATCCTTGTTATTTAATCTAACCCCCATGTGTTCACCCTAGTCGCAGGCAGTGCAGGTCTCTGTTAGACATGACACCCTTGTTATTTAACCTAACCCCCATGTGTTCACCCTAGTCGCAGGCAGTGCTGCAGAGCAATGCTGCTGTCAGTAGCGGGAGGCGAGTGCTGGCTGGCAGTGACTGCTGACGGCCCCCTCCAAGACATGCCGCCCTTGACCTCCTCCTGTCCCCACCACGGTCTGCCATCACAACACGCCGCGCCACCCTAGTTACCCAATATCAAGTAACACTTACCTGGCCTTCTGCCGTGCCCAGGCCCTAGCCCACATTGGACTGTCCCATTCGCTCGTTCAGGCCTCTATGGAGACACTCATCGACCCCAACCTATCAACTATGATTTTACTGCAAACAAAGTATTCGTGTTTCACTTTTAGGAGCTGGAAATGAATTTGTTCTTGAACGCGACCCAAATATAACAACTTTCTCCTTAGCGTTTAGATTATCAATGTAAACAAATGGATGATTTCAACTGGTCCCAAACATTCACAATTTTATTTAAATGCAAAAACCCGGTACCCGTGGAAAAAATAACTACTCCATATTCAACTCGAGCTCCAAAATCGAGTTCAATTTGTACCAAATCTTGAAGCATGTGCATAATACAAATGACAAAACATAACTGAATAAATACTTTCATACAATCCCACAGTAGTGTAACTTTATTTTGAAAAATCTAGAGATAGGAAAGTTATTTTAAACATTTATTCGAAGTTTAGAAATTTGGCATCGCAGTTAATATGTATAAAAAGATACACTAAATTTTAGATATATGTCTGCAAACCCCTTCATCTTGTTCCAACTGAAGTTATGTCTTCTCTTTTTTAAGTGGCGAAAAGAAGAAATGAAATTACACAGAACAGAAAAAAAGTTATTCGATATTTTGAACAACAGTTTGATTTCAGGAGATCAGAAAGCAAGGTTAGGAGGTAGAGAGAGAAATGGGTATTGAAGCTGATATATGGGAGCAGAGTGATCGTCTGACAGAATGAGCTATCCAACTGGATACAGCTTCTTTTCCAATACTCTCCTCATGACGAACTGTACATCAAAATATCAATCACAAAGTAACCAAAGTAATATACTGAATTCTTGCAATCGTTTGACTGAGTATTGGTCCTCATCAGAAGCAAACTGTGACTATGACGAAGTCTGTTACTTGGAACATCCTCAGTCTGTCTGCGGTTCTAATCATGGTTTATACGTTAATATATTCACCTATTTATTGTAATATCCATTAAGATTTGTATAACCTTACGTTTATCGATTACACCATCAGATGTGGAAAACTTGGCCCAACAGGGCAGAACACTGCCAATGAATGCACTAGAGGGACACACCTTTGTTACACTTCAAACAATTGTTTCTGAGATATAGGGTCCACATCTTTAAATTTTGTTATATTTACAGCTTCATGATGCACACACTATGAATGGTTAATTGATACCGCAAATTATGTTACAGGAGGACATACCTTTCTCTCTAACTATTAAAAAGAGTTAATATTATAAAAGGTTTAATATATCTTTAAACCGTTATCAGTCATGAAATAATAACCTTCAACACACTCACACGATGACGAAAAAATAGAAAACCAAACTCATCAAATAAAATACTGCTCAGAATCATGAACAAACTATAATGATAAAAACTCCCTCTATCATGGTCTAACTTTTACGAGAACCAAAGAGAACAAGTCTCCAATGCTCTTTGTCTTTGTATAGGCTTCGAATTCGACACTGACTCGACAAAGAATCAAGCTCCATTGATCCTCTACCAAAGAAAGCAGCTGAACACACCATTCTTAGGCCATTCACAACTTGGTTATATTTCTATCAATTAGAAGTAAAAACCCGATTTCAAGTCATATAGAAGCTCGGTAACATTAACACACCACACTGTTTGAAAAATAGTCAGTATTTTTCTTTAAAATTGAATTTAATAAATACAAAAAGCATTTTATCATTCTGTTCTCGTCATAAGAAGAAGCTGACAAGATTGCATGATACTTAAAGAGATTTATAAAACATGCATTTCTAAACCCAAAAAGTTATAGTGTATTAAAGTATTATGGTAAGTGCTACCTAAAGTGCTATTATACATTAAAAATGTATGAATATGTGCATAAATTGTAATCTATCTACATAGATGACCGATCTTGTTTAATTGTTTTCTTGCCACCGTGCATGGTCTGAATAAATAATAAAATATACGAAATTTTATTATTGGGCTGTGGGGGGGGGCTTCCTTACCATACCATTCCAAAAACGTGATATAAATAACGTAACATTTGTTCCAGTCAAATAAAGGTGAAGCCTTGTATGTTGCGACGGGATTCATAAGTCTCAAGGAGAGACTCTATAGAAAGTTTTAGTTCATTTAGGTGTAGCAGTATTTCAATATGGCCAATTACATGTTGATCTCAGTAGGGTCATTTATAGTTTATCTGTATTTACGTGAGCACGGTTGCATTGAAAAGGAAGGTAATGGATGACCCAACGGGTCACGGGCAGTCTAGTGAACTTATAAAACTCTGATGTTCTTGTTTGAATGTTTGCACTCAGGTGAAATTGGAAACCTGTTATAAAATCTATTTATTTATAGAATAAACCTGACGAGTTTTTCTACGAAATATCTCAGTCCAATTTTTGGAAATGTTGTTGTTGTTTGGAAGATGTTACTTTTTAGTCCACGTATTTACGTGTTCTTGTTATTTACACAAAATAAAACATTTTATTTGTCAGGAATCGGTCAGTTTTCCAGGTTCAAATTACTCTTTCAAAGCCAAAGTTATGATTTAACAATCGTATTTGGAATTTTCATATTAAACAGATGAATGAAATTCCGAAAGTATATAAAATAAACTATTACATTAGAGGTTTAAAATGAATAATTTTAGGAATACAAACATGAACATAAATGTCAACTTAAATACGAATGTTCTAAGGTAATATTATAAAGACACATTCCTTTCTTTAATGTTATTTTATGTTGGGTAAAATAAATGGAATATTTAAATTTGCAGTTTTTGTTAGTTTTAAATATGCTAGATTGTGCATATACCTTGAATTAGTGTTTCATTTATTTGTGTAATAAAAAAATGAATATTTTACTTTAAATAATTATTTGTTATATCAAATATACTTATTGTGTATATATCTTGAATCATGTTAAGAATACTATATCGAAAGCTTGGGCAATATAAGAATCTTCGTTTTCATGGCTTAATACATGAAACAGGAGTAACAGTTATTCCTGTCAATCACTTTGAGTGAATGTGTATTATTAGCACTGTATATAATATCTTAACACTGAGTGACACAAGTGGCCACGGGTCGTCAAGTTAATATTAACATTTCGAGCAATACTGGGTATAAACTGTTTGCAATAAACAAACATACACGCTTACTGCAACCAACTTCATCATCAGGTTCAACAACTCGAAATTTAATAACTTCTTGGATTTTCGTACAGTTAAAAATCACTTTAACAATCATACCAACAAGACAGGCATACTTTTCTAGTTTCGAAAACTTGGGAGAATCGTAAAATATAAAAATATACAAAAATGTATATTTTTTTTTAAACATCGCTGACCAAACTGTAGCAGAACAGGTAAAAAAAGTTTTAAATATATTCCTTAGCAGGTGTATCCGCATTAGAAATGTTGTTTCTAAGTTCATATGTGCTTTGTCGTATATAAAATGTATGGTTATGTATGTCTAATAATTATGTAAGAAAATAAATACTGAAATTAATAATAAAAAAATATGAACTTCTTCACAGAGATTAATCGTATCTGCTTGGTTAGATAAAATATCACGGGAAACATGCACTATAAATAGAAAATTTCTAAGTATTAAATATTGGGGGAAATCTTTAAATAAATAATTATAAAATATGTGCAAATATTATAAATAAATATTTGGTTTTTTATTAAATTCGTTAGTGTTAGTTTATTGACGATGTGAGTAGTTATGAAATTATTGAAATAAATAGTAATTCTCTAATTTTGCGACTGATAATTGATTAATCTATTAATAAACAACATACTTCAAAGAAATTACTTATTTGAACCTCTGAGTTTTTATTAACACACGGCTGAGCTAATACCACAGGTGTTAAGTGACTCAAGGAGGAGGAACATGGTAGTTGCTAAGTCAGTTCTTGTTATATTACTCTTAACAAAAGTCAAAATTCATGTAATTTATATCGTGCTATAATTGTATTGATGCAATACTAAATACAAAATTTACAGGGTTAGTTCCCATTTCACACAGGGTAAAAACTTAGAAAGGACGAAGCTTAGTTAATTACAATAAGGGAACACACATAGGCCGAATATTGGCCCTTTGTGAAACCACACAATGAAGATTAATTCTACACTGGTAGTCTTAAATTTTGTGTATCTCAAGTGTATTTAGAGTAGGGATCTTTAATGAGTACCATACATGGTCAGGCTCGGGACCGAATGCTTAACTTCCTCTTCTTTTGTCACAACAAAGGAACTCAAAACTGTTAAACCTGTCAAACTGTCGAAATATATTTTTTTCATTATCAATGTACTGTAATCAGAAAAAAGTAAAAATAGTAGACATATATATTTTCATATATATCAGGGGTAGCCAAGCCTTTCATATAGCATGCACCAATTTTTAACACATGATTTCAGATGCGGCATAAATCTCTTGTAAGCCAACGTCTACTTCTTGTACACATATAAAATGGGTTTTACACACACACATATATATATATATATATATATAATTGTTATATGTTCATAATATTAAATTAAAGAAAATAAACAAAAGGAATACTTGACAAAGCTGGCCAACTTTTTGGACCTAATGAGACTTTTGAGGTTGTCTTGATTTTGCCAGTTTTTCAATATTCGGAGTTAAATTTGTCGCTGAGAGCAGCAGTGTATTCTTCAAATTGGAATCAGTCAGTGGCGACCTAGTTTTAATTTTAATAAGTTTCATGGTTCAAAATACTTTTTCTCATCTAAAACCAATTCCGAAACGACATATAAATCTCTGGGCAAATTGTCTTAGCTCTGGAAAATGTTCACAAAATAAAATTATATACCGTTGGGATTAATCAAGTGTATATCTAAAACTGAAAGCAGATTAATGAGAAGGAAATAACGTTCCTTGATACGATATTCAGGAAATATGAAAATCACTAAAAAAGAACCAGTACTTATAAGTTTAATTCCAAATCATACAATTCAGCACGTTTGGCGCAAGCGCTGTAGGCGGTCACTCCAGTTATACTCGTATATTACTGCGAATATGTATTGTTTGTTTAGTTACTATAAAACCAAAAAAAATCAGTAACAGTTGAAGTAGATATTTGTTATCTTTATGTTTACTTGTGTTAAGTCTAGAAGAAATACAAGAGCAACTTGATGGATATTTGGGAAAGGAAATGATTTATTTATAAAAGGGACTTGAATGACAAGAGAGAGCTGGCAATGGGAACAGATTTCTGTAGGCTAGACAAGAAGTTCAATGCGTAGAAGGTGGCCTTGAAAAACTTGCACCCAGCGGGCCACCAAGGACTAGCCAATACTTTCCTCAATACTGACTCTCATTCAGGGATGTCCAGAGCATGGACTGGACCATGTACTGTCCATTACAAGCAATGTGAAGAAACATGGCTGTCAAACCAACCTCAAATAGCTGCCCAGACATGCAATCCCAAAACCAATAATTAAACTATAAGTCAACACTTACAAATACAATTAACTAACTTTGTTTCTAATTACTAAAGAGAAAATATACAACATTGTAAAGGCAATATTATATTTAAGAATGTTCGTAAATCAATCAACCTATATTGGTGAAACGTTTTAAGAAATTAGTTTTCAGAGAATTCGATTTAAGATTTACTCATGTTTCAGCCTTCTGAACAGCTGGCTTTAATTAATACTTCTTACATAACCTGATTAATGAATAATATCAATGGGAATGCCTTTCATTATTATATAAAGGCTCAAATTGTCTTACCAGGACAGCAAGTGTTAATAGGCTCACAAAGAAATACAGAAAGGTATAAATTTGGTCCTAATACTTCATTGAAATAGAGATTTACCTCCAGTCATTTAAAATTCTTTGACGCTATTCCATTTGTAATGACATTTAATCCCTTTACGAGTCGAACAAATTAAAAGGAAAGAATTTTAACAAAAATGAATCAACCATAGACAAGATGTATCTTCCATTGTAAAAAAAGAATTTAAGGGCCATAAGATTGAAAAAAGGTTTAATTTATAGTAATTGATAATATAGAATTAAAATTGTACCAATTAAATGAAATTAAATTGGAGCAATTAAATATAATTTAATATTATCAAACCAGAAATTAAAGAAGCAATTTAATCGGTCAGATAAAGATTAATTGGCTAACATTATTAATGACACGAAATAATTTAATACACTAATTTAATACTTAAATCTAATACAAAGCCTCTACTCATGTCAAATGCTCACTATCATGTAAAATTAAATTATATAAATATTTAAAAAATGATTTTTTCTACAAGTTGTACCATATGATATAGTAGTATAAAGATAAAACGAAATCGACCAATCAAGAACTTGATTTAAACCATTGATTCTCAGGTAATAATACATAAGGAAAACCTATTGACATTCGGGTGTTAATGCATAAAGGGAACCCTTTAACAATCAGAAACTATAGATACATAAAGAGAAATCATTGAGATCGAGGCAACAATACTTAAAGAGACTGTTTTGATAAGCAGGGTCTAATATTTAAGAAGAACCTTGACATCCTGGTACTAATACTTACAGAAAACCCCTACATTCACATAACAATATATAAAACTAACCTCTTGATATTCATGTACTAATAACTAAAGAAAATCCATTGACAGTCAGTTTCTAATAAACTAAGAGAACTCTACTATCCACTACACAAACAAGGATGTCTACGTAATCATTAATGATTAAAAATTTGGTAACAGTAATACCAATCAGAGGAAATGTTTAAAATGATCTAAATTCAGTCTGTTGTATGGAAAAAAATCGTTAGATATAAACATTTTTTCAAATTCTAAAATGACAAATACAAATAACACGATTATTAAAATAATATCATTTCTGAATTTTAAATTTGATAAAAAAAATTTACTTGTATTCATAATATACGCCAGTACAAGAGGTTAGACCATTACAAACTCTTTCGGATAGTAGAGTTCATGCAACCATGTTCGTCATTAAAGCTCCCACTGTCTAGAAGTAGTTACAGAACACTAAGAAGTATAAGACGCACACAGACGTAAACGTACGCACAAGGAAGCCTGCACTACATATACACACAGACGTAAACGTACGCACAAGGAAGCCTGCACTACATATACACACAGACGTAAACGTACGCACAAGGAAGCCTGCACTACATATACACACAGACGTAAACGTACGCACAAGGAAGCCTGCACTACATATACACACAGACGTAAACGTACGCACAAGGAAGCCTGCACTACATATACACACAGACGTAAACGTACGCACAAGGAAGCCTGCACTACATATACACACAGACACCAGACACTAGTTTACTATTTTATTAATACAAATTAAGACAGACTCTTAATGGTTCGAGCTGGCACAGTTATGAGGATGTCTGGCACGGAGCTATTCTGGGAGCTGTAAGACAGTACATCCCAGTTATTTTTCTCTTTACATGATCGAGGGAATAGTCTAATGACCTTTTCAATGCATTATGCACTATCAGAATCATAATAAAGAGGTAAGAGCAATGTTCTTCAATTGTCAAACTATACAGCAAACTTCTTTTTCGAAAATAATAATTCTTAATTATTATACATACAGTATTTATATATTGATATAATAAAACTATAATGATTATAGTTACAATAATGATTCTAATGTTTTGTATGTCTCAGTTACAGAAGGTAGCTAGAGAACCTCTCTCTTGCGGGTGAAAAGTCCGCTGGATCGTGTGCTGGCTTTAAGGGCTCACTCTCCCCTACAGTATTGAGTTTATCCCACTAGCAATTATCTTTTCTAAACATTTCAATCATTAAATGCGGGTTACAACGTTGATATTTTGATATGGTGTACCTTAGGCACCAGAGAGCTCCATTGTGTGCTGGTTTGGGAGGCTATCTACGTTGTTCTTCTAATTAGCGTCTGACTGTTTTGTGCCCTTCAATGGAGAAATTGCAGCTTCTGTTTCCAACTGGGTGGTGTGTTTCGCTTACAGCAGGCTCCAAGTTAGAGTCGGCTCAATCCTGTTCTGTTCTGGGGACGCTCATCTCACACCCAATACACCTCAGTCGTGTTTTGGTCTAGGTCTATATTGCCGGTCTAGGTCCGATGCTCGAGATAAAGAGAAGACGCTTCGCTTTCTGACGACAACGTTGTCGCGATATACAAGTGGGTTATCAGTATGTATCTTTGTGTTGCTTTCCTCATAATTTATTTTGTTTCAACTTCACGTTCGACACTTTTATCGATATATATATAAATGAATGATGAAATCACAATATGAAATTGGGTGGGAGGGGGGGGGGGGGGAGGTGAACAAATCTTTCAACCGAAACAAGCAGTCTTCGTCAGATTCAAAAACCTAACAGTTGAGTATTTGCTTTCACGAGACCACTTGTTGCGGTTGAAAGATCTTAGTCTTTTTTTTTCCCCATTTCATATTGTGGTTTGATTGTTATTTCAGGTGTTTATGTTAAATATTGTTATATTTAAGTTATTTACAGTAAATAATGTAATAAATGTGAACACCTAAACTACAGTAAAATCCTCATAATTTATACCATATATATGAATGACCTACAAGTAAATAATAAAATAAAAATCAACATAAAAAAAATTCAGAAGTGCTACTAAAATCTTTCGTTCTTGCAAATAGTCCTCACCAGATCCACTTACACACATATTCATTGTCAATCTGATATAAATTTCTATTTATTCGAAAGACCTTAGTCCTATTTTTAATTTTTTATAATGGTTTAAAATTATATATATATATACTGGTTAGTGGCACATCTGACTGTCTAGTAGACTTTATGTTTCCCACTTGCTTCCAGACCTGCGGTGGCTCAACTTTTTTCTTGGTGACGTCAAAGTAGTAATATAGGAGTTGCGTCAGTTCTTTCTACGTTTCTCAATATCTAATATGACTTGCTATTGGCTTTACGCGATTTACACTTTGATGTATTTGTGAACGGAAAAACAAGACTGTTATACGAATATAGTAAGTTTAATTAAAACTCATATTATCAAACAAGTACAAATACCTCTTTTTTAATATATGTATATGTGTGTGAAGAGGGAAACTGGCATTATTTACACGGGTACATACATTTTTTTGACCTACCTGAAAGACAAATTTAACAAAGTTTCAAAGTAGTTAAGGATGGAGAACAAACGATTTGACGAGGTTTGGGAGCAGCTTGGTTAAAAGGAGGTCCGACATCCCCCCTCAGAGGCAAGGGTTCAATGTCAAAAGTGAGACACAGCTGTTCACCTCACTTTCTCGTCGTCCAGCTCTGAATATAATTTAAATATTTCAACATGCTTAGTATTGAAATTAAATATGTGAGGAGCAAGAAGAGCTGGTAATGGTGGGGGAGGGTAGCAGGCAGACTGTGACGCAGTGATCTAGTTCACAGTGCGTAGAATTGCACACAACGTATAAATACTCAAGGATTATTTATAGTTAGGCCTCATACATGCTTGCAGCTATATTGTACAACGAAACCTAATAAAATGCAATCATATTCAAATCAAACTCTTATCTCCGCAGATAGAACATATCCTTGTAATGATAAATAATCAAACATCTCTCTTTATTGCCCTAGTTTTGGTACGATTCAGTTTTTGACATGCCTAGGAAATCGAACTGAATTCAAATAGAAAACCCAATAAAAAAAATATATTTTTTTAAAACCCTAACCAGTTAAAAATTCGAACCAAATACAATTGGACACTCAAATCAATTAAGGACAAATCGAATCGGTTCATAACAAAATTGGTTTGATCATTTCTCGTTTATAGACAGCAGTTCAAAAATCAGGGGAATAATAAATTATACCTTAAATCATATTTTTAATTGATGTAATTTTATTAAGAAACCAGACGTGTGATTGAAACATAAAAAAGTTGTTGCCTACATATTAATTTTCAACTTTTATGAATATATAGTTTTAGTTTTAAATTTATAAAAAGGAGTATAAATTTATTATTCTCATTACCAGTGGGGCATGTATGAACTTCAGAAAAATGTGTGAAATGAGAGAATTTGTAAGACACCCTTTTATGTACATATAAGTATAAAATCCGTAGCAGTCATACTACGTAGCATCGACAGCCACCTCGGACTTCACACAAGACAACAAATGACAAGCGAATGGGAGGAGGTCATTTAGTCCTCAAGCTTTGCAGTAAGAAGATTTGAAACTTCGTACCTATATAATTTGAATAATGTATCATGCAATATACAAGTGTTTTGCACTTTCATTGGCTCCACATTAATTAAGCGTACGCACGTGCACGCGCTGCCTGATAGAGGTAAGATCTCTAACTCGGGTCCAAAATGCCAATCATTACGTTCGGGTCGGGTCCGGGCTTCTCTCGCTAACTTTTTTTTGTAATAAATATTTGTCACAAAATAAATAACTTATATAAAACAGGTGACCAAGATTTGCTTGGCTGATGGAGAATAAACTCAAATATATACAAAGAACCCGATCTGAACCCGGTCGGTTGGGGCTAGATTTTTTAGGCTCGATCTTACCTCTACTCCCTGGCTGTATACTACCAATAAACCAACTCAGTGTTGTTAAACATGTCTTGAAAATATATATAAATAATATATACAAAATATGTTGTATGGATTTTGAGATCTTGTTTACATTTGTACAGTAAAATTAATAAGCTATAGATTATAAAGGAATATTAAAAAACAAATATATTAAACACGAATGCCTTTCAAGAAAATCTGATAACACCTATAATTGTTTACAAACTGTTAGTCTGCATGTTACTAACTGCGGGAGTGTATGATCAGCGCATACTATTGGTTTATGTTTTAACACTGATCTGCCAGTGATGCAGGTGTCCTTACCCAGCACTTATATATTGATTCCTTTTTTACTTTAAGACATGATAATGTGTCTATCGCTAGCACATTATTCATTCTATTAATGAAATTAAAGTGATAAGTTAATTAGCAGCCCTTGTTAAAACATTAACATCTAAATTCATGCCTATAAACCACAGATTCAAAGCTAAAATTTTATATATTAGTATGAATTCATTTTTGTTTCAACCAAGTCCAATTCAATTGAAATTAAGAGCAGACAGTATGTTGCAGAATTATCAGAGCTCGTATACTAGAATTTGAAGCAAAAGAAAACCTTGGCACAAATCGATATTATTATTCTTTATTTACTTGTCCAAAGCAGAGGGGAAGATAATAGATTTGAAATATTGGCTCAACTCGACATTGAAAGGAAAAATAAGAGAAATCCAATCGAAATACTAATTCATATTTTCGTATATAATATCTTAATCTTTTCTACAATGAGAAAATCAGAAATGTAGCTAACATTTTTTGATCTTCCTCAGAGTCCCAATAATACTGAATGGGTTAGATTCATACCGAGTGTACAGAGTCTGACGAATACCACAACGCCTTGGCTGAAAGACAGTCAAATTTCTCATTTTCTTACTGTAGTTTAGACATTGATTTTCATTTCTACGTGTTTACTGTAGAATCTTATCCTATGGACTCCTTTGCACAATAAATATCATCAAAAAATCTACATTTCCACAATTTTTGCCCGCTATCAAATGGCCTCTATTTTTTATTCTTCAAGAAAATGTCAAACGAAGTAGGAAAAGGAAGAAGGATAACACAGGTCTGCTAAGTTGAGTGATTTACTGGCCGAGTGGTAACCCTGGTGGAGACATCAGAGGCAGCCTTTTTTCCTAAATACCAACAAGTCTCCATAAGGATAAGATTAATGATACGTGCCATTTGTTTATTTCTAATTGCATTCTGTCTCTAAATTTATACTTGATCTCTATGAAATATATCTTATATTACTCTTAATACTATATGAATGGTTGCATTAACATTGTATTTTACAAAGACTTTAACATAGATATCACACATCATATCTTGCCAAGATTAATCCCATCGACAAAGGTTAAGGTATGGTTTTTAGTACATCATAGGTATTATTTGCAAACCACTACACATCTTTGTCAAAACAAACAAATACCAGTATAGTTTAGAATATTAGGGAGCGTAACGTATTTAAATTAATGGAATAGTATTACGTTGCTAATTTTAAACAATAAATTGTAAGGCATTTAATTTATTTTGTTTAAATACCTTATCAAGTATTATTTCCTTACTTGCAGTGCCTCGGATTCTCACGAGTGCACAAAACATAATTATAAATTTGAGTCTTTTTTTTTTTACTTCCATTTACTGTCTATAAAACATATAGAGATGTGAAAGTATTGCATTCGGATTGGTTTTCCATTCGATTCGTTTCGAGGGCCCCTGAGACCAATAAGTTTTCAGAATTGGTTCGTGTATGTGTCAGCAGGGTATATCAAAAACGAAAAGAGCTATAACCAACAAATTTCACAGTCAAGCCCTTTCTATCCCTTGGACAAAGAGAGGTTCTTAAAATTATAAAAATTCGGAAGTGTTCGTGTGCTACAAATCTATCCACACGAATTTAATTAATTAAGATCACTGTGACTCTGCCCTTTTAGTTCACATTTTATATGTATATATATAATATTACAAGATTTCACATAACACGTGAAATAACAAGTCAATGATCAAACCACAATATGAAAGGGGCAAAAAAAAACAACTAAATCTTTCAACCATAACAAGCGGTCTTCATCAGTACGGTTTTTGACCCTGACGAGAGTTTTTGAGCTAACTACTATTAAATTAGATCTAAATTAATCAAACAAGAGAGGCAGAGAATAAACAACACTACGGCGATTCCACTAGCACCACCCTTACGAATCAGCTATCCGTAATAATATAGGTGAACGAAAGGTGGCGTCCCATGTCACAGTTTTTTGATTAGCTTATAGGTGTACGTGGCATTCAGGAAAGCAAACTTATGCGCAAAATTTCAACTGAAACATAACTTTTTAAAATGAAATTTTGAAATATGTATAAACGAATACAATTGACGCCCAATAATATTGAAAGGTCTTCCCCAATCGTTCTTTATAAGGAGACCCATTTAAATGAATTCTACACCTTTAAATTCTACCAATACTGTGGCACTAACCAAACTGAAACATTATCATACATTAAAGTGAAAAAATGAATATAAAATTATTCGACAAGAATATTTGCATCACTGATAAGTTGTCGAAATGTAAACAAAAAGCAGGCTGTTTTTAGGCAATGTTTGCAACTATTTCAGAACTTGAAAAATATTGACAACACTTCGCGGGGTGAAAATTAGATATTGTCATGGAGAAAAATGAATAGACATCAACAAAACCATAGACGATGAATTTATAATGATTTGTTATATGTTGAATGATTTTAGCAAGTCATTTATAAAATAGTTGTTTTGTTTGTTTTCAATAGGTACTCAGACTTATGGGCTTTTACCTTTTACCGTGGTTAAAAGTACGGTTAATTTACTATTTAGCACCCATTTTAGTAACGGGCAAGCTGAACCACATTAACGGCATTTATTCTACCACATGGGGAGTTCTAAATTCAGCGAAACACAGGTGTATTTAGAATGGGAATATTTATCGAGTACCTGATATCCGTACAGGTTCGGGACAGATTAACGTCCTCTCTGAGAGACACCTCCGGCATGAAGAAATAGAGGCTGAACTGAGGATCGAACCCGGGATCTACCCCCACCCCTTTATAAAATAGTTTGGTCTGAATATTGTCTTATTACCAGGTTTCCCCCAATGACAGGACGTTAGAAATCTTTTCTAAATGCTTGCCCAGGCATATCTCTGGCATCATTCTGTGTTAAAACTGGGTCAATAACCATCTCTCGTTATACACTAGAATCCATTATTATGCAAAGCAACACAAATTAATCAAAGACAAAAAATGCCACTCATGTTGACAATTCCATTTAAAAAAAAAAATGCAAGCAACAATTTCGATATATTCCAAACAATGATTCCCTACCAAGAATTACAAGAATGTCCAATGTAAACACGACTAGTTATTTACAGTCAGGGACTATTGTAAAAGACTACAAAAATAAACAACTCTAGCTCAGTACGAAAAAAACAAGCGAGACAGTAGGTTGAATAAATTATATGAAAAGCAAGTAAACGAGGTCAAAGCTGCTCGGAGGAAACTTGAGTCGAATACATGAATTCAAGGAACAAATATAATGTATGAACAACAAACTACATATCTTCGCATATACATATCAGTAACCTTCCCAACTTCGTCTGTTTGGATAATAATAATCATTATTATATTGACAGTTTTTTTTTTGCTTAAAATACTCACAACACATGAGTTCTGCCAATTCTGTACTTTAGAGAATATTAGTTAATTTGCAGAGGATTTGGAATTAAAAAAGTATTCCGAACTTAATTCGGAAAAACCAATAAAAACGAATATAATTTATAGGAATAGATAGACATGTTATTTATGACTTTACAAATAACAAGCACCTACAAGCTTTCAGTTTTGAGGGAATACGTCTGTTTCCCTGTACTAGGGCTCACCTTGGTTCAGATCAACCCTCAATCGAGCTATCCTCTCAGGTAGACCAGCAATAAAGGCATTAGAAGGACCCTGGCTCTAGAGGGAGGTGTATGGCTCAGATGGGATAACGTATGTTATCCAGTACCTCTTGTGCGGTTAGATCTGGGATGATTCCATACCACCCCATCTGAGCCATACACCTCCCTCTAGAAATAGCTTCTTAATACTTTGGTTTACAGAAGAATGTACGAAATTAAAAAAAAAACAAGAATTTTTATTAATTACTATTAATGTGTCTATACTAAAATGGGTGCCAAATAACAAATGAACTGGATTATCTAGCTCTAGAAGAGCACTAAAGTTGACAGCGAAAAAGTGAGAAAGTAAGTTGAAATCAGTAGCCATGTATTACCTATTAACCATGGTTTTGAATTAACTACATATGTCTGGATATAAAAAAAAAACCTGCAGTGTTGGGTGTAATTTCATCTGTTATTTATACATTCCCAAAAATGTAAAAGGGATAAACGAATGAAACTTTCAGATAAGCTGATTTTAAAGTAGTATCGCAAGAGGCTGTCAAAAACTGAAGCTTTACAAATGAATTCGGTTACAAAGTCGCTTTCCTAACCACATTGTGTGCTCATGACTAGAGCCGACTATAAAGCGACAAACAGTAGTATGGACTGCGACACACTGCCAAGGATGTCTTATATAAGACTGTAGATTCAACTAGCAAAAAATCATTGAGCACTGAAAATAAGAAGAATACTAGTTCAAGTAAGGTTTAAGGTTGTATCGGCGAGTCAAAGGATATTTGCATCAGAAAAGATGTTTCCTAAGCCTGGACAATATACAAATAAATTATCTCTTTCATTAATTACAAAAAATTAAAATACCAAACAACATAAACAAATGAACATAACACCAAATTAAATGATACAAACAAACCACTGTCGTCTGGCTGACTGTAAACAAGAGTAACAGTTCTGAGGACATACTGTGTTTGTAGAATATACAATTAATACGAAAAAGTTCTGTTAACACAAATGCTTAGTTATTCCAAATAAGGTTCTACTACTACTGGTTCTTAATTTTATACGATATGCGTTGTTTGGTTTATTACATCACTAAAGGGAAAGATCCTTTTCAGTAATAAATAATATGTACTAATCTTATTTTGTAAATTAATAAATGTACTCATTTATATTTCTAAAAACCATTCTAAATTCGGATATTTATTTATACGGATTACTTTATTATTTGAAGACTTTTACGATCAGTGTTGATCTAAACAGAAAATTGGGGCATTTGTTTAATTAATATGTAAATTTTGTAATTAGTGAGCCACATTAAGCCGTTGATTCTATATTCTATATCAGTTTATAATGTGGAAAGAGCTTTAATTAGTCTTTGGCATCGTATACGATTCAAACAGTCTGCTTTATGCTCCGTCTCTAATAAGGAAAACCAAGTGTCATATGGGAAGACTTTTAACAACCATATTGAGTACTAAAGGCAAGCACGCTACCTGTGAGACCACAACTGACAACTGTTCCGATTTACGACAGAAAGGACTTCAAGACTTATGCAAGCACAATAACCTACTCAAATATATTTGCTTCATCTAAGGACGTTTGTAAAAAAAATCATGATCCCTTTGGAAAGGATAGTAAGAAATTTGGAGTTAGTTTTGAGGGAGACTTGTTGGTGGACAACAATATGGGTTTAAATGTGGAGCAGAGAGATGGAGAGTTGATGAAAGGGACTCCGTCGTGGCGGCTGCCGGGGACTCAAGATTAATAGCTCCGGCTGATCCTCGGCTCTCGAGGAATGCGCCACCTGCCTAACTGTGCGCACCGTTAGCCTCTCTTAACATGCGTTCCCACTCTCTCTTCTCTACACCACCACTAATGGCACTTTTCCACCTTATTTTAATTTTCATGTCAACTATGGTATAAATACTACGGTTTTCTTAGATTTCTAAAACCTTGATCAACACATCTAGAAACTCCGTTATGTAACAGATCACTTTCAGTATTGGGCTTGACATCGAACAGAAATAACTTAATTACGCTTTATTACTTCAAAACCACAAACTACTATAAAAAAAAATCTATTTCCCACAGGCTTAGCTTGCAAATTCACCACTCTGAGAGGAATGTGTTTTTAATAGACCCAACTACTCATTATAAGCAGTTAAGACGAAGCACTGAAATACATTTATGGACTTAGGTACTGATTCATCTACTACGTATATGTTTTACCATAATAATAATATTGTCTAATATACCATAATGCTAACAACATCACCTTTCTTATTTATATCCACCGCCGTTTAAAGTACATTAGAAAGAGAAATTACTCTCAAAAGAACTGGTAAGACTTCGATCACACTGATCTGCAGGGAAGCTTATGAAATTGACCCATATACCTATTTTCTTTTCCTTTTCCTTTAAAATGGTAAAAATGTAAACGGAACAAAAAGTACTACAGTATAACTTGAATATGAACAAAGGAGTTGATGAAACGGAAGGAAACAGAATGTACTTTATAATTAAATTTCAAGGAAAGATAAGTGGTCTACCTACATTTACCTAGGAATTAAACTATTTAATTCTTAAGTGATAATTATATTGAATATCGTAATTAACATAGATGCTCGCTTGAAATAAACGTATAGGAAATTGAAATCGTAGTGGGCAAAGAGGTTTCTATCGATCGACTCCCAGTGTCAAAGAGAGGGCCAAGAAAGTCGATGAATATACTAGAGGCCGATAAGTTCATAGTGGCGAAAGAGGTGTCAATAGATATTAGGCGAGTTTATAAAAACACAAATACGCGAAATGGTTCAAAAGCAAACAAGATTCTCAAGGGTGTTAAAAAAGTAGCAGGTACATGGTTGGAGCTGGTTTTTCGCATGCAAACGCAATTCTGATAAAACAGAGTAACAGACTAAACTTGGAAAAAAGTAGTGATTTGCGGCTAAAACTCTCTGAATTTGAAGCCAATATCAGCACTTTGTTGCTCACCAAGCACATTATTCTCATTAGTGTCATTCATTTTCGTAAAAGAGGTATGTTAGCATATTCTCGTGCTATTCTGCAGTAGCAAACTGACAGCTAAGCCATTTTCAATATCATTCTTGGTGCATTTTAAAAGATATTTGTTGTATTTGAGGCATTCGGCAAATAAGATATAACAATCCTCGGCAAACTGTCATAAATTAGTAATTTTATTTGCATTGTACAGTCATTCAGGAATTTCATTATACGTGGAACAAAAATGCTTTGATTAGATTTCTATGAAAGTCATAAAACTTCTTGAAGTTACCAATGTGAAAGAAATATACGTGTTGCCATCTATATGGAAATAAATGTCGATTTTATAATATTTTTTTAAAGGTTCAAATAAGTAAAAAAAATATTTTTGGGGATGAAAAGTTTGGGGACTATTAGGAACAAGGCAAAAGGTTATCGCATAAAATAAAGTCCTTGTATTTATTTTAGTGTTATAGGCGAAGTATATGTAACACCCGGAAACTATAATCTTTTATATGTATAAAAAACCTAATTGAAATACATCTTTGGAAAGTAGAAATAATGCGTTTGAAATACCTAACCACAGTACACTACTATTAGTAGAAAGACAGCGAAGCAGAAACAAAATCACCAAGGAAACATTAACTTACTAAGAACTAGAAGAATGGCTGGTAGCATGGATTCGGGTTAAAGCCTTTTAGTTCAGTTTGTCTAATCGGGGGTGATTGATTTTATGGCCTGCACGTGGAGCCAGTTGTTTATAAAGCTAAACGATAAACAATGCATACAGTACATCACATGTAACGTGTATGACCTGAGAAAGACCAAACAAACAAGTCTGGTCCTCACAGACATCAGAGGTAGTAGGAACACTACAGCCTCCTACTTGTACTGGTCACCATATAGGAAGGTATTTCATTAGTTATAAAAACTAATCCTGGATATATTTCAGAAAGATCAATACAGAAACGAAAGTCTTTCTTAATTTAAGAGATCATAAAAAAACAGAGATATCTATATACATAAATAAAAGAAAGGTTCTGTCACTATATTGCTTAAAACCGACTGATTTCAAGTTATCTTAACGTTTTATACATTAGAGCAGTGCTTCTCAAACGGTGCGCCCTGGAAGGTAGCCAGGTGCACCCCAAGATAATGGAAGATTAAGTTTATATAACAGATTTATATTTTAGTTTTTGCACCATTTTAATTTATTTGAGAAAACACCAAGTATGGGGTTTTCAAGTCTGAGTCAAGTCTCGGCTACTTCATATTTTGAACTGGAAGGTAAATTTCTTTAATCTTTAAGCATGAATGGATAATACTTCATCTGTGCCTTTACTCGGGGATTTAAATCATTTTTACTAGCCCTCCCTCTCTCTCACTCTCTCTGTCTCTCTCTCTCTCTCTCTTTCTTTCTTTTTCTTAAAAAAAACTATACATTTTAATTTCCAATCATTTTCCTGTTATCAAATCACAGGACTAAATTTTCTATATTAAAATCAGTGATGCGCCCCAACGTTTTGGTTTGGTTTCATAGGTGCGCTCCAAAGTTTTGGTTTGGTTTCATAGGTGCGCCCCAAAGTTTTGGTTTGGTTTCATAGGTGCGCCCCAAAGTTTAGGTTTGGTTTCATAGGTGCGCCCTGAAGTAAAAAAAGTTTAAGAAGCGCTGCATTAGAGAATGCACCCTTAGAAAAATGGCTGTCCCTTTCTTTGTCCAAAAATTTTGCAACAAGCAAACTTAGCCACCATAAGTCATAGCGAACAGAAACTTTGACGGTAGTTTTGTATATGTCCAAATACAAAAGCTAAGATTCGAATGGATCGGAGATTAAACGTAGAAGCGAAGTTATGGACTTTTAAGATGTGTTTGGCTAGCTACACCGGTATACAGGTACAAAGCTAAAAACATATAGCTTTTTACCGTTGTTAGTTGATTTTAATTTCTTTTGTATTTATCATATTTTCTCGCTTTAAAAAAGTGAGTCCTAACTACTCACGTACTAAATAAGTAGTAAGCCTAGAATAAAATGAAATTTGAGCTCAGCATCTAAAGCTGCAAAACGTAAATGAAACTCCAGATCAATGATAGTTATGGACTGTACTAATAATGATATTTTCTGCTGTTCTATATTTTGTAACAATATTTTGGAATACTACGTATCATCTCTGAATTTCTGTAAAATGTCCATCAACAGAGACAGGCAAGTTTGTTAGTTTAGAAAATAAATAAAACTAGAAAGTCTGATATCTAGTAATAATTAGTGTACGTATTTATTACAAATGGAAGTAATTTTTAATGAACAGAAAAAAATTACAGGCAAAAAATTACATATTTCAATATGTAGTCGATTCATTGAATATCTCGTATTCTGCAAAAATACCAGACGAGTGAAGTTAAACGTAAACTCTATTGATGTTTTCAACTCTCGCACTTATAGGATTTCACCTTAGCGCTGTTCTAAAGGAAATAAGTATGGCCCATTTTAGTTACGGCTGAGCCACACTATCATGTAAGGTCCTTCTACCATTATAGAAGATACTTTTAATAAGTGTCATTTACAGACTCGCATTTCACTTCTTCTCAAAGAGACAGCGAACACATTTTCTCGCTGTCTCACTCCAAAAGAGACCCCTCACCCCAATTGCTCTAAAAATATATGATCATGGCTAAGGCTCGAACCTAAAATCTTCAATAATAAAGGCAAGCATACTGCCTGTTAGATCGCAACCGACACCTATCTAACAGTAAGGGATTTGTGAAAGAGTTTATGCAATAAGATTGAAAGAATGCTTTGGAACATTTACTTTTATGTATACATCGAGGTAACAAAGAAGTTCATGTCCAAGTCAAGGTGATCAGTGATGTCTCATGGTGAGGTTAATCAGATGCTGTCTCTAAAAGTTCGATAACCGTTTTCGGGTTATATTTTTTCACTTAAGACTTCAGGAGATTTTTCCCATGTAAAGGATTAAAGCCATCAGCCAGCATAGCCTGTGCAATGTGAGCTAAACGTCACTAAAAACTTGAGTAATATTTATAATTCCCTATATAGGATCATACCAGTTCGTGTCATTCCCTTAACTTAAAATTCCATAATAACAAATTAGCCACTCCCTTGACATAGCATTGAAGGTGAAAGTCTGTCATTGTGGACTTGGGGGGAAAAAAGGTAGAACCAGTGAAAAAAAATTGAAAGAGAAATTAATTGATTTCTATCAGCTGTAATTGATTTCTGATAAGAGCTGTATCAGAACCTGATATAGAAGTGGAAATCAAGAGGATAGATCATAAGGATGGTAATAAAAAGGGAGTTATTAACGAATACGGAAAGCAGCAAAATAATATTTAAAAAAATGGATATTGTTAAGAAACAAAAATAAACATTCTGATTAATTAAATATAAGGGATGGAACTTAAAAATTATATAATCTTTTTAAGCCTTAGTAATACATTTATATTTTACCGTGTGCTCCGAACACGGAAACTACAAACGATTAGCAATGGAAAAAAGAATAAGATTCAGAAAAACTTACTTGGAATTGGCAAAAATAGAGTAGAATAAAAATAAAATTCCAAGAAACATTTGCAATTCTATTAAGTCGTTCTTACTCTCTTTCAAATAGATGCCACCTTTGTATACACAGTGGAAACCAACATCTAAACATTTACTTCAACCAATTCATTTTAATTTCTTTTTTATATTTATAAAATGATATTAAAATTTATTATTGATACATATTTCGTAAATATTTAAAGTGAACTCTTTATCCATTAATACTTTAATAGAAAAACAGGAAAATGTTTGAACCCTTTTTATATATAGATAGGTAGGTAATATAGATAAAAAACGCTGAAATGCACTAATATAATGACTCACTACAATATTTTGACATATGTCGTCTAGGATCTGAAAATCCAACGAATGCAAAAGATGAAATTATTGGCATAAATGGAAGTATTCTAAAAGAAGGACAGTTATGTAAAACTTCATAAATCCATGAAGACAAGGACGACTGTCGAAAGACCGAAGCAAGCTTGATAGGTGACTTTTCAGCGTTCTTCTTTCTCTAAAGACCGAAGCAAGCTTGATAGGTGACTTTTCAGCGTTCGTCTTTCTCTATGTTATTGTGATTCATTATCCAATCGGAACATTTCTAACCCCCTCTCCCTTCTGATATGCCAGTCTGAGAACAACTCTCTCGCTATTTCTATCATATTAGGTATCTTTGGTAACCATTTACACAGGTTTTTTTTTTCAATAGGAAAAGTTTCTTATTTTTTCTGACTTAGAAATGTCGTCGTTCCCAATAATATTCCTTAGACAATGACACTTTTAAACTTGAATTCCATGAAACTCTAACAACAGCAAACACTTTTCACTTTTTTTTATTTTTTCTGCATTCCTTGATCTATAATTGTAATAAAATGTATTTAACGTTCGTTTATTATATATATATATATATATATATATATACCATGATAAACGAAAAACGGTCCGGCAGGACAGATAACAATTAAAATAAGCAGTGACACATAAACTATATATATATATATATATATATATATATATATAATATTATAATATTTCCATTGTGGTTTAAACTTCATTGATAGCATCACGTGTTTGTTTACTGTGATTTTTCTGCATATATATACATATATATATTATAAATATGTGAGGACAAATATACGCATAAGGTAAACGAGGAAGATCTATTCTCGAGAGAGACATCTAAGTCAGGAGAACGCGGATCTAAAAATACTCTTATAGACCATCTGAGAGGCCACAAAAAAAAAAAACTTCCACTATCCACTATAAATATGCAGTCAGTTCGTCTTACTATCACAGTCTGTCTGGCAAGTGACCACTTCAAGCATCGTAACCTGTTCAACGAAACTTTCTCCTCTATAAGTGTCTGTAGGAGCAGAGAAGTAACATCACACCAGCACCAGTTCGAATGCTTATTACAAACAATCCTGATTCAAGGCAGCATCTTCATGTTGCATGCTTATACCTTTAAAAATGGTGTAAGTCCATTTGAACCAAAAATTAGATAACCATAAAAATGAATACAATTTATTATGAACTTTTTATTTAAACAAATTTTCCAAAAAAAAATCTCTTAAAATTGTCATTGAATTTTAACATATTACTTTGAAAAAAATACACATAAAAAGTTCATAGTAAATTGGATTCATTTTGATAGTTACCTAATTTCTTGTCAAAATGGACTTTTCAAAATAAACGGTTCATATATTACGTGAGCAAGTACATGAGAC
Source organism: Hermatobates lingyangjiaoensis (assembly GCA_026182355.1). Taxonomy (NCBI): domain Eukaryota; kingdom Metazoa; phylum Arthropoda; class Insecta; order Hemiptera; family Hermatobatidae; genus Hermatobates; species Hermatobates lingyangjiaoensis. The sequence goes on along the minus strand of JAPFBL010000214.1, from coordinate 558,948 downwards.
AGTTGTGTAGTAAATAGTCTCGTTTTAACACAATAAACGGCGGAACTAAAGATTTTTCGCGCTGCTTTAGTAAAGTTATTTGTATGAATGAAAAAAGTATATTGAAAGTGATACTGAGGAGTAAAAGTGAATTTGATAGTAAAAAAAAATTATAAAGGAAAGAATACACAGCTAAGCGGTGGATAAACATGGGGACAGACATCACCAAACAATCAACAGTGCGCCCATAGTTTTAGATTATGATAAACCTTGGTCCATATTTTCAGTTTTTGGTTAAAATATGGTATCTCGGAGGCTGACATTGCCTCTATCGGCTAGGGCTTGGTGCCCCAAGATGCGGCGAAAGAGCTTTCACGTTAAAAGGCATCAATCTGTCCTGTTATTACTCGCAATATTGCTGAAGGAGCAGGAAAGCGCAATAATACCAAAACAGGTTTAAACATGGTAAAATATATTTGTAAGGCAATCTGCCCGATTAAGTAAGCTGACATTACTTTCAAGCTTAATGCAATTCACATTTCTATAGATAACACCCTTTAAATTCGTCCTTCAGTCTTAGTAATCACCATATTGGCTGTTGTAGAACAGTTTGTCAGCTGTGCTGTTGTTGTGTTATCGTTTCTAATCCACGTTGTAGATATCGTTTTAAAATGAGGTGAAATATTATTCTGAGTAACAGCTGTTAATCAATGCTTACTTAATTGAGCAAATATTCCCATGAAATAGCAGGGTGAAGAAGTCATGTAAGCTCTATGAATCAGAGATTCGATTGTGACATGTAGCGTTGTGGGCGTTCACTCCTCGCATTTAGGTAAGATGTTCTATTGGTTCCTATTCTATAAATAGATATATTTAATTCATACTGACATTCATGTCAACTAAACAAACATTACACTAGACTCAAACAAATATTGTGACAGAATTTTAAACACATAGCAACAACATATATTTATTTACCCCTAAAAAACACCAAAATAACAACTAGCACAATTGAGAAACTATCCTACAGAAACTAATACAACAACTGATTTAATTGAACTCTCTATAATAAAAAGTTCAGAAAAAAAAGGAGTTTAAAAGACATTTTGGGCAATGAAATGGATTTCCATACCGTGTGCCAACGCAATGATCTTACATCACATGCCAGCATCCTCTATCTTCAAGAAGATGGTTCTTCTCCATTGTTCTATTACACGCTCACTACCCTGCTATGACTTGCAGAAGCACGGTCTATGTTACCTTATTCATGGTAATATGCCTATCCTTAAAACCGAATGCTCTCTCTATCTTGTAAAATCCTTTACGGTCCTCTTCCATTAAATACCTGGTTAACTGGAAAAAGTGATAATATCTAAATACATACATTTTAATTAGCTACAGCAAAATATTATTTATTTTTGAAAATGTCACCTAAAATAATTTATTAATAATTTTAATGAACTGTTAATATTTTTTTGTTTTGCACCCAACCCCTAATGTAAACAGCATAACAAACACATGCAACTTAACAATCAAAAAATCTTTAAAGTATTATCCGAATAAAGACTGTAGTCTTTATAAATAATAATAATTATAAAAATAAAATGAACTATTTTATTTTTCTTGTAATGTCTTTCTTACATTTAGCAGAGTCCAAATGATAACTTATTGGTTATTCAACACAATTATTTATTAGAGAAATGAAATAAATAATTTTGCTGTGAGCTAACCAAAGACTAACGGTAAATTGAAAAATGTTTGATGTCAATATAAAACAAAGGAAGTGAAAGTTGAGAGAGAATTTTTCATGAAATAGTCAATGAAGAGAAAATTCTATTATATTGAAACAGAAAATAATATTAAAAATCTTTGGAATAAACACTAACAGTCATAATTAAAGAATGAAAAACAACATTTCCTAATGAGAAGTAAATGAGGGTATAATTGTAGGAGGTACATTCAATGGGACTTGTACCCAAGAGGATAGGGTTCGTAAATCAACACACAACAAGCAAGGAAAGTGCGCCCTTAAGATGGGGTTGTCAGATAGCAAGGTAGGTCTAAATTGGAGGAGAGTGTAGGTTCATGACTTATCAGGGGAGCCAGGGTTGATAAGACCGGAGTCTAGGGGACTCCAGTGCTCCATTACACTGTCCTTTCCCTCAGCCAACAATGGCCAACTCAGACAATGTCCCGATAAAATGACCATATTCAAATCAACTTGCAACGTCGTTCCTTCAGCAGATATCCGCCCATCCAAGCTGCTTGTCTGGAATAATTCACTGCGCTTGCTGAAGTAAGGCGATCAATAAATGCGCATATCAAGTGATAGACTCCCAGAATTGTAATTTTAATGCCGAATAAATTAAAACTATCTCATATTTTGGTTCTAAAATATCTAACTTTTTAGTTTTTTTACAGTTACCCAACCAATTTTTTATTTATTACTTGTTCATGCAAGGAGTAATTCTTTTCGATCCTGTTACCATTATATCATGTACATTTTAAAAAGATAGTTCACATATATATTCAGAAGAAATGTGAGTTCCCTGGATGCCAACTTAATGTGAAGTACTGCACTGCTCGCACCTCAAGCAAGCACACGAGTAGAGGGCCTGAAGAAATCACTGGCCACTCCAATACTCCTGAAGATGACATTTCTATAACTTGGCCACTGGTGACATTCAAATATAAGAAATGTGCGGTCCCTGGATGTCAACTTAAAGTGAAGCACTGCACTGCTGGAACCTCAAGCAAGCACACGAGTAGAAGGCCTGAAGAAATCACTGGCCACTCGAAAACTCCTGAAGATGACATTTCTATGGTTTGACTACTGCTGACATTCAAATATAAGAAATGTGTGGTCCCTGGATGCCGACTTAATGTGAAGCACTGCACTGCTGGAACCTCAAGCAAGCACACGAAGAAGTCGTTGGCTCCTCCAAAACTCCTGAAGGTGACATTTCCATGACTTGGCCACTGGTGACATTCAAAGGGGATCAGTATTGAAACTCAGCTAAATGCCTGACGCTAGATTTGTAATATCCTTAGTGTAAGAATGCTGGAAAAGTTTTCTTAATAGCCGCAAGCATAAATCAATGTTAGATGGGGACGTAGAAGTCAAATGGGCATTCAGTCTTTTCGGTTTTGCGAAAAGGCATATTACCATCAATAAGATAACGTAGGCTGTGTTTCTCATAGTCGAATCACCCAAAACAAACTCGACTTGTGCGTACTATCACAGCTAACCGATAGCGGAAAGACTAAGGAATTAGAATCATACTTTCATATCATTAACATAAAAAATTACAACAATAAACCCTTATGAATCAGTGTGTGGAAAATGCCATGAATTACTGTCATTTTGTAAGTACAACTTTTAAATAAAATACCTTATAATATTAACGCAAGATGAACTTTACAAACACCTGTGAGAGGTGACACTGCCAAAAAGAATTCTCAAACCAGTTGTGTTGAAATACATACAGGCAAAGTCAAACCAGTTATCACTCAGACAGCTTTGCCCACTGAGCTTTTGAATTTTAAAACCACGGATAAGAGGCAATGTATTCTGGTAAAACCTATAAACACAACCTGTAACAGACCTCAGGTAAAAAACACTTTCTTGTAATCAAGCGTCTATTACACAACTCATTTATACTTCAAAGTCAAATTATTTCCTTATAAAAAAAAAGACAGAAATCTTAAAAATATTTATGACCATTTTTTTTACGTAAACCTAAATTTACAAGTAAATATTTTTAATGGCAATCACGTGAGAGTAAAAATGTTGAAACTCTCCTACAGTTAACAACTTCTTCTCACAGAGGTAACTCCCGCTGTAACAAAGAACAAACACTTTGCAAAGGTTGTTTCATCTACGAAGACAGTATCTGTAGCGGTTACAGTTTAATCCAATATAAAACATTAGATTGATACTAACTTAGTTTTTTGAGAACCATTTAATTTGAAAAACTCCTGGTAAACGTTACGAAATAGATATTATTTCCTCAAAAAACTTATGAGCAAAATATTTCAACCATCCTCAGGTTACAACCTGAAACAATCATGATATCTCATACTGTTTGAAGAGTAAACGTTTAATCGTATGTTAATCTTGGGAGTTTCTGGATCATTATAATAATTATTCTAACATATGTAGTACTAACAATATGCATGTCTTTAATCGTAATACCACTGGGAGTAATTAGACTTCGGGTTATCGGTTGTGGGCAGAGCATGCTCGCTAATCATTCTAGTTTGTTTACGAATTAAAGCGTCATTCCTTGACTCTTACAATTATATTGGTATAATATTTGGAGATTTCAAGAATTACGTCTCCACACAAAAAAAAAGTTTAATATGAAACTAATAACTGATTGTGTGGAGACGTAATTCTTGAAATCCCTAAATATTAGTAAATACCATACTATAACAGATTGCACAAGTAATGTATATTGGTGTAATTTAAAACATTATGAATCATACCTTGTAAATTGTCCACTTCTTTTGATCGCTTTCGGAAGAATTCAGTCCCCTCAGAGAGATAACTAGGTGCCTAGGTAATAAACCAGGAGAGTTTAAACCATTTACTGTAGTCACTCATTATGTTGGAGTTTGTTAACTACCAGTGACTCAATGTTGTTTGATTTAATTATCACTATTATTATTATGTGGATTGGAGTTTTTTCTTTTATTGTTTAAGCCGATCCCCTTGCAGGTGATAACGTCAGACGTTTACCGGCTTTTTATTTGATCGATGATTCTACATTGGGAGTCCTACATTTTGTCTAACTCATGTGCATTTCGAGTAGGGATCTTTAACGAGTACCTGACATCGTACAGGCTCGGGACCGACGACTTATCGTCCTCTCCGAGGAACGACGTACTCAGATTTATTTACCTCCCGCATGAATAAATTGAGGGCCAGGTGGGGATCGAACCCCGGACTACCAGTCCAGAGGCGAGTACATTAACCACTGAGCTAACATGCCCCCCTAAGTGAATTGGTGCTAGTTTAGTATGTCTGAATTAATCCAAACATACAAAATAGACCTTTTACTGTAAAAGTATTTTGACCCGAACGTAAATAAATAAATTAATCCATTAAAAAATATTGCCAATAAGTAAAGATCTTGAATACTTAATGAACAATAATAATCGAAAAAGTTGAAAAATAAAATATCCACAGAGTGATAAGATAACTTCAATAACTCCTAGTTATCACGGTGCGAGGACGAAGTTGTTCTGAAAGTGCTCTAGAAAAGTGGAAAATTTAAAATCCAAGGTATGATAGTTCTAATAATTGAAATTTTACCAACTATCTCTGTGGTAGTAACAATACTAATTATTTACTCCCTCCAAGTAGGGGTACTACTTTGGATGAAAAAAAATACTAATTATGTTGGTATCTTTATCGAGTTTTATGAGAACTTACTAAATAAAAGCGAAATATTTTTTTACTTTCATTTTTGATTAATAAAATATGATGTATATATTTAATAAATGACTCTAGTAAAATACAGATATAATTTAAAAGACTTTAACAGCGATGTCTTAATTAAAACTGATAAGGGAAGGTGATAAAGTGGAAAGATTGGCTGAAGAATCTGATATTGGGCTTGATTCAGACTTGTGTGCCAGAGCCACACAAGGGAGAACTTTGTGTGAATCAAAAATAAAAATACGCCATAAAAGAGAAATGAAGATTTGACGTGGTCACTTCTGCTGCTGAGAAGGCTTCATATGTCAACGTGCCTTACCAAAATCCAATTACCTACAACGGCGGCTAACTCGGTCACGGCGTGTCCCTGCCAGTTCTTTCATAGCTCTGAACGAGAAATGAGATATAGCAAAACACTGTGGAAGACTAGTGGTATCAAGCAACAGTCATAAATCCAAATGAAAGAAACATACAATTTAGTTTTACAACAGTTTAGGTAACCTTGGATAAAAAAAAAACCACCATCAGAATGTAATTTTAATATTCATGTAAATATGGACCAAGGAGTGACAGTGACTATTAGAGTTACTACATCAAAATTGAATTATTATTCACATATAAAATTACTTTCAGTTTTTTTTATAAAAAAAAAATCACTAAGATCAGTATAGGGAATTAAGAATGCGTACAAGCGGCCTCAATGTCGAAACAATATTGGTCAATGGTGAACAGGTCTGAAGGTGACCGCACCCAAGCGGGGATGGGATCTGGTCGACCACACCGCAGGGGCTTCACACGGCTCTGCTAACACCACAGGCTACAGTCATACAGACAACTTCTACAGCAGCCTTGTAGATTCTAGTTTAAGAAAAGTATCCAGGTTTTTATTTCCCTTAGTAAATTATTCATGGATTTTCTTCCGAATTCGTCTTTACACCCATTTTAAAAAGGATTCAGAGTCAAGTATGCTACAGTCCCTATATCACACAACTTTGATGTATTTATACAATCGGAAAGACTATTAAAACTGGACATATACAAGAAGGGTAATACACAAAGTAAAAAACACATTAACTAAAATTTTCGAAAAATCCGTCTTCAGGAAAAAAGAGAAAGGGAGACGCAACGACCTTACACTGTGCGTTACTCTTCTTCTATTTTGAACATATATATATAATTAGTGTAAATTGGCAGCAAATATTAATAATATTGGCCTAGTCTTCTTTAGAGAAATATTATTAAGTAACTCAGCAGCTTAAGAATTTTAATAATATATATAATTAATATATTTGTATACTTGGGGAGCAGACCTTCTTTCAAACATATTTCATTAAATTGTTTGCTAATTTTTATTGTTTCATTTTTCCTAGACACCTTTTCCAATCTTCTGATTAAGGTCTTCCACTGGCAGGGAAGAGAATAAACCTCGTTTGGTGAGCTTAATTATTCTCTTCCCTGTCAGTGGAAGGCCTTAACAGAAGATTAGAAAAGGTATGTATCTCTAGGAAATACGAAAAATTTAAACTCTCGTTGCCAACGTTTCGGTTTTATTTAAAACCTTTTTCATAGGTAGAAGTAAGAATTTTTTAACTAAGAAAATTAAATTTACATTATTTAAAGGAACAACAATGTTAACCGGACAAAACCTTCGACTAGACTGTCGAATTTTTTATCCTATATATATATATATATATAGATTTCCAGAATTATTATATTTATCGCATCAATATACTAAATTCACAGAAAGGACACATATAAAAGATGTGACAAAACTCTACTATATTTTGACTGTCTCGTCATCAGGTGGATATATAGTAGCGAGGTTTAGCCGTATCTTTTATGTGTTCTTTCTGTGAATGTGTTTATGTATATCTATTTTGTTTAATTAAACTCAAATGTTCTTCACGTGGCGATAGTAACAGTGTCACCACTGTACGTACCACAGGTAACTGAGATCTACGAGTACTTACATTACCCTTGTTCTCTAAAATGGGAGTTGATCATGTTAAACAGGGTAACCAGTACAGGGGTAGTATAATGTAACTGTTATGATTTGCAGGAGTAACACTTATTTGCAAATTCATGGACTTTCACGCAAAGTGAATACATACAGTATAAACCTGATCAAGAGTAAAGTAGGTTTCTCTCATTGCTTCCATTCAATCATTTTCCCCAGGTGAACAAACGCAGAACCATACTCGTACATACCTGTTTACTGCATTGTAAGTAAACGCCAACAAGTAATACATATTCCAGAGTATACTAATTTGATTAATGATTTAGTAAGCAAACTGTTGAGAACCAGGTCCACCAACGTAAGGATCAACAGATCTGTTTTCTAAACAAATCAAACCTAAACATGCCCCAATAAGTAATCACAATAAATAATTTAATTTAGCTTTACACTTCGATTTCTTTAAACTATTACAAATATAATTAAAAAAAATTAAAATCAAGCATCCAAAAAGTATTAAAAAAATGAAAAAATTATTTTGTCAAAAATGGAATATATGTCCATTAAGTTTTTAAAAAATTAATATTATTGCATATACTACTAAGAGTAGCATTGTACATACACTAATCATACTACATATACTTTATTAGCATTACATAGTATTATATAAAACCCAAACTTGAATTAATATATTTTATGTAATGAGCATCTCAATGTTTTATTATAATACAATTAATGATTTAACACTTCTTCAAAGCGTTGAAATATAATTGTTAATTAAATAGTTATTTTTTATTTATTATTATTAATAATATATTAATAATTAGTTGAAATGTACATTTAAGGTTTTACTGCTTAGCCTTCATGTGAATATAAATATACAACCATTAGTATTTTGTCCTAAACAAATCACTTGTATTTCATTTTTCCAGGAGCATTTGAAGTTGGATATTAAATAAAAATGATCAGGTGACAATGCGTTGTATAATACTAAAATGATCCATCGTATTGGTTGACACCACCTGCAAAAAATAGCTGATGAATACAAAAAATCTGGTTCGAGACCCACGCGACTTTGATTTATCTAATTATAAAACGCTAGCGCTTTGTCAGGGTAGCTCTAGTGGTTGGTTCTATTGACGCTTTTGATACTTATCATTTTTCAAACAAAAGTTCTTTTCAGATCTGTCTCCCTTTCACTTAGATGAAGCAATTGGTATCTAATTTATAACCAATATGCATATTTTATGCATTTTGTTTAATATACAAAACAACGAAAATCCTTGAAAAGTTCGTTTATCATTTTATTAGAGATCAGCTTTTTGATCTTTTGACCCTGAAGGACAAATTCCGTGAGCGTCGCATCCTATATATATTAAATGTCAACTAAAACTCCAGAATAACAACGATTCTAATCAAAATCGTGCAGATTGATTTTAAGCAAAAAGAAGAAACCCAATTTTTTCATATGAAGTACCCCTATAAACGCGTAATTAAAGTGACGAACTAGATGCTTTTTTTTAGGGATAGCAGGAACTGAAATATGAAATTTGACGGTTTCAATATTTTCGT